>CM070502.1:13826457-14089787 GCA_036346375.1 Guadua angustifolia
AAAATTATTTCTAGCATAATTTTAGTTTTTCATCAATAAATTAATTTTATAAAACTAAAATAGCAAAATGACATTTATAAACTCCAGAAAATTCAAGATAGATCTCAGAAAAACATAAATAAACATGGAACAATAATATGCAAATTTTAGGGCATTACACCTTTATAGTTAGAAGAGCAAGAGGATGTCGATGATAATGATTTAGAGGAGGACATAATAGTCTGATCTGAGAGACACATAGTGAGCCTTCAGCTCATAAACTTAGAAAAAACTTTCTAGTGATATCGGTGAACATAATATTGTTCTTATATCCGCCTTGAAGGTGAAATAAGTTACATTATTTTTACAATCATGCATATTGTGCTCATATGCTGTGTTCTTATGGAATTTTTTACTTTCGATTCTGTATTCACTTTATTCCTTTCCACATTCGTTTCCATCACTATCTATTTTTGGGTTTACTGATTTGGTTTTTGCTATCGGTAATAAAATATGAAAATAGAACATTTATTTATGGTCCTTTCACGAAAGTTTTGCAATTTTACTGAACCAAAAGGTCATTTTTGCAAAAAAAAACTATTGAAAGGACCTACATGTAATTATATTTTTTTAGGGGTGCTCGCAGAGGGTGGACACGAGGTGCGCGATGTTGCGCCCGTAAAAAAAAATTTGACCCGGATTTTTTGCAAAAACTAAAATTTCGTTTTTCTCAACGGTGTTTTTTTTAAAAAAAAATTGGCCGCGATCGTGCGAAATCGAAAAGTCCTTTTCACAAAAAATAGCTGGAACAATCTAAACATAATTACGCTCTTTTGGCATTTATTTAGAGTCCTTTCACGAAAGATTTGTGATTTTGCTGAACCAAAATGTCTTTTTCATTAAAAAAAAACCGTCGAAAGGATCTAAACTTATTTACATTTTTTTTTGAAGGGGCATTCACGAAGCGCGGACACCTGGCATAGCTCCTTGGGCAGAAACCTTACCAACTTTAGGATATGGATAATAGCGTTTGATGCCTGTATGTACAGTACATTGGATGTGCTATATGTTACTAACTTACTATGTACATGCCTACACTGAAATTGTGGACAGCTCCATCTGTTGTAATATTAGGGAAACGGATTGAACAAGCACCTACAGGTATATTGGGGATTCATTAAGAGCATTGCTTGAACTGCCCTGCAAACTCACGATCAGTTTAACCAGTGATCTGGAGACTCACATGATCATACTGTTAGCACTCTAAACATTTAGTAGTTGGATTTATGTCTAGCAACTCACCAGAGGACGCATATCGCAAGACTTGAGTAGCCCCAGCGACCATAAAGTCGTCTTGTCCAACGTCTCAAACTCTCAATGATCTGCTCAAGTCAACCAAGCATGAAAAAATGAGTACCATCCATGGTCCTCTCAAGTCTCACCTACTTATTTCTTTTGACAAATCCTCTCAACCACTTGAATACCTATCTATAACTTAGAACTCAACTTCTACTCAGAATTTACACCGTTAGTGCATACACTGTAAGAATTACAGTACTACACTTCAATCTAGGCCATCAATTCGACTAGATTTGAATGCAGCAGATGAATAACTAGGAGGTCAGCATACAAAGTGTATTTGGGGGTCGTTGAGTGCTTGACGTGAGGGTTCAGACAAGACTTGTGGACAGACACATGGTGTTGAAGCGCATGCATATGCATGGCCCCGGACACATTTTCATTTATTTTTATTTTTTGCCTGGTCAAACTTTTTTTCAACCTGGCACCAGCGGAAATGAAGTAGTAAATTTGGTCCTTTCTCAATGCTGACATAAAGGTCGAAAGGCGATATGTATCATCTGCTATAGTAAAAACTACAACAAGTCATCTCTGTGGTATAGTACCATAACAGATAGCCGTGGTTATGGAGTATGGTAGTTGACTGTCGCGGTCGAGAACGGAGCAAATTTATAATTTTATTTGATCGTGGTTGAACCTACCAAAAAAAAAACGGACCAAGAGACCTTAAGGACACATTGAAGTCTTTATGGGCCATTGATCTGGCCAAGCATTCATAATTTCACATGCTTTCAGCGTACGTTTTGTGCTTTTGATTGGCGTGTTTGAACTTTAAGATGCGTCTAGCGTGTTTAGTAGTAGTATGATCATTTGAGCGTGGAATTAAGGAGGCTAAGCTAGCTGGGTAGCTGCCTCCTGGATGGACCCACACTCCACTGAGATTTGGAGTTGATGTATACACCCGTCGATGTAAACGGTTCTTTTGTTTCGTCTCCTTTGGCTGCGGCTTTCGAGAAGTGAGTGGAGTGATTTGTTTATCATTAACAACTCTTCGGGAAATTCCGACGAATTGATGCTTCAGCCTTCAGGCTCTTTTGGGCAACTGTATCACTAGACGTGCAAACAGAATAAACGCCGGCTAGCCCTTGTATCCCTCGTGGTACGCTGTCTGTACTCTGCACATAATAAGGGTATATGCAATGGTACTACCTATAAAAATATTCATATCATCTATAGATAGTATATAGACAACCTCTTCAATAGATTAACTATAACATTGTTTATAAAATTAAATATTGGCCCACATGTAATAGATAATAAGTGCCTTGGAATCAGTTATAGCCTGACTATACATTATTAGCTGGTCTATATCTCTCTCCTCATTTTCTCTCTTCCACTTAAGAAAAATGCTGAGATTGGCACCTTTACAGCTAGCTGAAGTGACACCATTGCACATGCTCTAAGATTGTTAAGTTTGTGCAAGTGCATCGCCGTAAACCGATGCTGTTCTAGAGTATACTTAGAATTAACGTTGATTTATAATGATACAGAAACTAATTGAAAGAGGCTACAGCCTACAAGTACTTGTAATTGTGGACTATCCATGCCCACGAGTGTACGCGTGGAAATGAGCCGAGCACGGTAAAAGCTCGAGTCAAGCTGCGTGAGCTCGGTTCAGTTTAAGTTTAAGTAGGATTAAGTAAGCTTAATAACAATAAACAATTCAATATATACTATTTTTTAATAATAAAAAATAGTTAAGTTTAAGTTCAGTTCGAATAAGCTTAATAAAAATTAGCATATAGTAATATTTAATAAGTAAATAGTAAATTTTCTAGACTTATGAGCTATTTAAGTTCGAATCAGTGAGACTCGTAAGTAGGGGTGGCAACGGGGCCATTCCCCGCCGGGGAGTGCCTCCGTCCCGTCATGATCAAAATTTTCCCGTCCCGTCCCGTTCCCGTCTCGGGAGAAAATCCCCCCGTTCCCATCCCCGTTCGGGTATCGGGGCCCCGTCGGGGACCCATCCCCGCGAAAATTTCACACAAGAGAAGAGCTCTTATAGCTATTTTAACTCTAAAATCATATCAACAGACAAGGAAAAAAAGAATGCATACATTCATTTAAGATTATATTGTCCCGTTTATGAAAATGTGAATATGATGGGCTAGAGAATATGTTATTATGTTTGTAATCTAATAACTAAATTGGACTAAACTAAATTTGGATCCCCAACGGGTCCCTTGAGAAAAAATTCCCGTCCCGTCCCGCCATCCCGACAGGAATAATTTTCGTTTCCATCCCATGAGGGCGATTTCTTCCCATACCCTTCCCCTAATAGAAGAATTCCCCGCCGCGGATCGAGGAACGGGTCCCCATTGCCACCCCTACTCGTAAGTTTAAAATCAAACTCAAATTCGACCCGTTTAATTTTTAAATTAAATATAGAACGAACCGAACGCGACCGATCGACTCGCGAGCCTCGACCTATTTACAACTACAACCCTCTGCGCGTGTTTGGTACGTTGGTGAGATTTGCGGGGGATTTGATTTGACCTTGCCGTAGCATGCTGTATCATTCTTTGATGTTCCTGAGGACGGAGTTAGTATAAAATAACTGAAAGTGGAGAGGGTGAGGCGACGAAGGTGACAGTCGGGAGACTCGTGTTGGAACTTGGAACATGGCGTGAGAGGAGGATACAATGGATGTTAAAATATGGAGCGAGAGGAGGATACAATGGAAGCTGCACGGCGACAATTCCTTCACCACGTTCTATTTGTCGATGTTAGATTGGTGCAGTGCTAGCTTTAATATAGAAAAATATGCGACTAGTTGAAGGAATACAAATAGTTACAATTAATATACATGTACATGACTTTGCACACACTGGTGCAAGTAAAACGGAAGAAATCTCGTGCTATACTTTTTACGATTCTTGTGTCTCTACGAACCTAGTAATAAAAATAGCTTAATTTTAAATTCTGAAAACATCAAAAAGGGATACATGTTATCTTCTACATTCCCACAATGCGGAAGAAGGTATCTTCGATGATTTATCACACCATCAGAGCATAATAGCTCTCTTCGCGGCGTGGAAGCGTGGCTATACAGCTAAAAAAGTGATAATTTCACTAAATGTGGGTAATCATTAAGTTACAAAATTTCCTAACAGTGAAATTCCACTCGGAAAATTATTGTCAGAAGACTTTGTTCAAATCTTGAGTGTCTAACTGCTTATCCAACCAGACTAGAGAGTAATAGGCTGTTAGGGCTCTGATATTACTTGTTAGAGATAGCAACACGGCATATAAATTAGAGACATAATTTAACGTGAAAAAATTTTGTGAGAAAAAATCACAGAAAACAATCCACTATAATGCTTCCAGATTACAAGTACAGAGGGGTGGTTTATATAGCCAAAGAATTCTAATTGTAGACGATTTGGACTAACAACATATTTGAATAGAATCAAAAGATATGATAAGTTGAGATATTGAGTTATCTCCAACAAATCTTCCCTTAACTCAAAATCTATAGCAAAATTATTTCCGGAAAATCCAAAGGTAATTAAGCACATGAATACAAGTGCGTTACAAATCCAAAAGATTACTGAACGAGGAAAACTGGAACAGTCAATCCAAACACTTGAAGAGCGAAAAACCTTAATGGGTATGAAAAACTGGAACAATCTTATCCAAACGCTTCTCACAAAGCAAGATTGAGCAAACCTCTAAAAGGTAGTGAGAAAAACTGGAATAGTTAATCCAACACACACAGCTATAAACAAAGCATACGAAAAATATGGGTCTTTGAGAATTCATAACCCAAGTAAAATCTGAGTCTATGCAACTGATCTTATGAAACAAACGCTCAATCATCAAATAGCATAAGCCAAAACATCACATGAGGTACTGCGTAGATAGTGAAGAACTCATATATGAACTTTTGGAATGCTCCATCTGGAACATAAAATTCGGCAAACTGTCTACTGAAAATCCATAACATGGTTAAAACTACTCTCAAAAAAATACAACGATGATGAAAAACTGTCATGCCGTTAATGGAGTATAAATTACAGTAAACCCCCATATCGAGTAAAGACATAAAAAAAACGTTACAGTATCCGCACAGAAACAAACTCCTTCTTGAACTTGAATATTTCATCTGAAACTGACATTGGCGGTCACCACTAAAGACCAGCTCCCTCGCATTCGCTGGCCTCCCGCGCTCTCTTCGTGTGCTCGCCCGCTACTCTCGTGTCTAAGTGCCGTGGGAGCCGCGCTCCCATGCTTGGCCAAGCTTGCCCACACGACGCACTCGTCTGCTCCCACACTCTTAGAGCACGACAGGCTGGGTTCTATAGTAGGGAGTGTGGGAGTGCACGGTGGAGAAGATTAAATTTGCAAATTTGATAATAATTGGTATAGATTTGTATTTCCAGTGACCAGAGAGAAGCTAAAAAAAATTGATCAATTCTTGAAACGTATCCTTGAAGTCAGCAAGCAAGCTTAATTAAAGTGGAACATGTTATGCGCTGATGCGCCATTTCATTCACCAAAAGGTAATGAGTTCCATAGGCCAAATTAAAGGGGATGATCATCTAAAGCAAGTAAATGATGATACGAGTAATGCTAAACTTTTGCTTGTCAAACTACCAAATAACTTCCCAACCTCCCTGGCAACCACAGATCGGGAACCAGCTAGCTTGTCGACTTTCATGCTACGAAAGTTGTCTTGAAAGCTAGCTGATTGGTAGTACTTTCGCCTGTACATTCCTCGCAAGGTTTGGTGTCTCGCTGCGCCCTGGCTTCAGACGCTCTCGAGAAGAAAACACGAATGATTTCAAGCACCTGCCTTTTACAAGAACCACATGGTTAAGTGTCTATTTGTTTCAACTTTAGATTTTTTAGAAATTGATTCTAGATTATAGTTGTAGATAAGCTTATTCTTTAAAAATTGAAATCCAAAAATACATATAAAATGAGTTATGAATTCTAGTATATATAATGGACTGAATTATAAGAATCAAATTCTAGAATCAATTTATTTATTTATTATTCTACTTTTGATATCAGAATCTAGAATGGAAAGAAAAACAAACCGACCCTCAGCGTGATCACGGGCTCTTCTCTATAGTGACTTGCTAGCACGTACTTCAAAGCAGATATGAATGCTCCTACTGGTGTGTAGAGTGTAGTTCTTGCGTCGAGAGCCGTAGCTTTTGAAGTGGAACATCGCAGCAATTTCTCTAGCACGTACTTCAAAGTATTCGATGTTTGCGCGACACTGGCATACTGGTTTCATACTTTCATCATCTTTTCTGTTCAAGATTTTGACAAGTTGGAGCACAACAACAACAGCGGAGTTGTACGTACTGGTGTTGTCAATGTTGGCTTGCGATCGGGAGGTTTGGACATTTTATGTCGAAATGATTCGCTCAACATTTCTAGTCATCGACGATACGATGATCATCCACCTGTGCTTATATGGCTGGAGTTCGCTTTTGACGTTTATATAGCTTGTTCTACTAATCCACGAGAGAGTTAAGATTCGATCCGAACGCGTCTTGGTTGTTCTTACTGGACATGTTAATGAAGTCAAATAAAAAATCATTATTTATCTTCATTTCCTATATATATGCATATGTGTATGCATACACAGTGTCAATATTTTCAGGAATACATTTATTTCTAGGGATCTTTTACATACATTAAATGTAATATGAGTCGTTTATTATTTTCGATCCAATAGATTAGATTAGCTAAAATTTATTTATATTTCTTCTAGTACTAAAGTAATAAAAATACTATTAACAAATTAATAACTGAATCTAATTTCTACTATCCAATATATATTGCCGGTACAATACATCGTAAAATTTCTCTATTTCTAACCCATTTGGTGGAAAATATTAACCATGTTTGGACCTTGCTTGACTTCCAGCTCGACCGTCACGTTTGACCAACCACTATTTTCCTGGCCAGGAGCAAACAAACCACTCTTGTCTTCGTCTTCTCACCACCTCTCTCGTCTCCCACTTGCTGCCCAATTCGCTCCGCATCGCACAGCGCTTTACAAGGTCCCAAACAGCAAGAGACAATAATTCCAAGAGGGAGAAGAATTAGAAGAATGAGCTGACAGCAATAGAATGAAAAAAAAATTAAACATATAGGTGTAACATACTGTACTTAAATTCTATGATGTGAAGGTGGCAGTTGGCCTGCCTGAGGAGAGAAAGGCGTTGGATTCGGGGGGTGATGTGAGCGTCCACTACTGGGGGAGGAAGCGTGCAGTCCACGTCGAAGTGCCACGGGATTGGACAACACCTGGGCCCCACCCGGATTTCTTCGCGGATCCTTCTCCCGTCTACCGCGGTGAAAATTTTGTTACGGCGAACGAGTGTACAACGTCGCACTGTGGCAGTGACCGTGACGTACTTGGGTGCGTCTGATTAAGGCCTTGTTTGGATGCATTAGCAGCTAATAGTTAGCTAGCTAATTAGCTGGCTAAGTATTAGCTGGAGGGTGTTTGGATCCACCAGCTAATATGTGGTTAAAGTTGATCAATTATCCAGATTACCCATATTAGCTAATATGGGGAGCGAAGGGACGAGGGTAAATTAGGAAAATACCACCTATTAGCTGGGTTTGATTAGCTAATGAGATAACCATTAGCTGGGTGCCCAGCTAATAGTTAGCTAATCTATTAGCTGATCCTGTTTAGATCCACCTTAGCTAATTTTTAGTTGCTAGCTGTTAGCTGTATGGATCCAAACAGGCCCTAAGTGTACGAGAATGAATGGAATAGGATGGTATAGAATGAATAGGATGATTTTAGATGAGATAATATAAGGAAGGTATTTGGCTGTCTGAATAGAATGACATAAGATTTTGTTTGGTTGCTTGGATAAAATGATACGGGATGATACGAGTTGATATTTGGTTGAAGGGATGAGATTGGATTGGGGGATGAGGTTGGTTTAAAGGATGGTGCGAGTGAACGATCCTGTCCTGAACCGATTGGTTCGGCTAAATTTCCCGTATGGAATGGTGCAGCATCCTTTTAGAATATTATAAGAATCTGTATCATCTCATTCTATAGCAAATAGTTCCGTTCAATCAACCAAATGCAAAAACAGAATCAAATTCTGTATGGGACGGTTCAATTCATCCTCATACACCCAATCAAACGCACCCTTAAAGTTAAGGATGAGACGCGTACCAGTTTCGACCGTATCCAATTATTCTCTTAATCCTTACAGGGTGTTTAGAGTAGGGATGTTTCATTATTATATTTTAAGATTTAATTTAAATTTAAAATAAATTCTAAAATCTTTCAAGAATTATCGTTCATCTAATCACGATCAAAGTCTTTTTTATTGGCAGTTTTCAATATCACATGAAAGCGTATAAACACTTGCTACCATCCCCTCTAATTTCCTTGGTATTCGCTACTGTGAAGGGGTGTCATTGGGACACGTCATCCGCTATTTTTTCTATGCGCTGAAGTTATGATGTTAAATGGTGGTTACATCCAAGGTGAACGTGAAAAAAAAATATATATCTAAACTATTTTCGAATTTGTTATGGTATTCTCGCCTTCTAGACGGTGTGCTAAGGTCATTTTCAATGGTAAATTTTATTTTACGGTTTTTAAGAGTGTCACGTCATTTAAAGGGATTTGGGTTAATAAATAAAATAAGATCTCTCAATACACAGTTTTATTTCACGGTTTTATAGGTTAGCTATAGCATTTAATTGTTGAATGTTCCATTTGGTGTATTTTCATTCAGTTTCAGTGCATGAGAATGCGTGGGATGAAACGATGCGCTCTCAGTGCAGTTTCATTCGGTTTCCAATGTATTGGAAACAGTGTGCACCCGATTTTAACTAAATGAAACTCATCTCCTCTCTCTCCTCATAATTTCTTTACCATATCACCATTTTTACTGATGTGTCACCTCAATAAATAATAATAAAACTCTAACTGTGACAGGCTTAAGTGCAAAACTGGCCCTGATATCGTAATCTCCATCTATTCTCACCATCTTATCATCCAGATTATCCTCTTTCAAATTGTTTAAATGGGCTATTCGACAGCTTAACAGGGTGACACGTTGGTTGTTAGCAGAGAATAACTGCAGATTGAGTAACTGAATTGCGTAGATTTTTTTCCTATGATATTCGTCCTTTGAATCCCCGCACATATGTTTTTTTGTTAAATTTTGTCGGAAGCTCTAGCATTCAGTATAGAAGAAAAAATAATAGGCAAGCTACGTACGCATGCACTCTCTCCACACACACGCACCCACACACGCACTCGTGCGCACGCACTCACCCCTACGCACGCCCGTGCCGAACGACGCTCGAATGTGAGCAGGCTGCGTGCTCGCCGAGCAACGCAACCAAACGAGCTACGCGCTCGTTCGCAAACCACGCACATTTGTAGGTTGCAGGCCCTAGTATTACCGAACTAGCCAGTCACCTTAAGTCAGACAGGATTCCAACTTAAGCGGTCTCGATGGACTACGATTAAAAAAAAACAATGTCTGGAAAACACTATACCATTTTTATTGTGTGAGAATACTGTAGCACTATATTGTTTACTTATCCAGACCATCAATTGTTTTGATCGGATAATCCGTATCTACTGGACTGCTTAAGTTTTTGTCCTCGTTGAGACTGCAGGGGATCCTTGTCCTCCGAATCTTAAGAATAAAAGATAATTTATTGTTTGGGTGACCATTTCATTAGATACATATTAAGCTCTCTTTGGATCACATGATTTTTACATAAAACGATGCAAACCTTTTAATAACTATTACTCTCAGTTCAAGCTTGAACTGATGGCTTTTTTAGCCTCTTCCTCTTTTTTTTTTCAAAAAAGGCCTCCTTTTAAAAAATTTACAAATCTAACTCCCTCCCCTATAGCAAAAGACACAGCAAATGACATCTGTCACTTGTGCCTGGGAGCACAGGAGGAAGAGGTCCTGTGGAGGGGAGTGCAGGAGGCAGCTGCCACGCCTCTGGAATGCGCCGGAGTGGTCAGCGTGCAGGGGAGCCGAGTCGGTGAGCACAGGGTGACTTGGAGGGGAGCGTGGGAGGCGCTTCCGAGGTGGAAATGAGGGTTAGATTTACAAATTTTTTTCGAAAAATAGCCATTTTTACAAAACAAAAGATGGAAAGGTGGCTAGAAAAATGATCAATTCTCTAAGTTTACAAGGCATATTTCTTTTTAGCATATAGATCAAGAAGATATTGAAAATGGCTAGATTACCCCTAATTATTATTATCACTGAGCACTATATTCAATGCATACATGTAGAGAATATAAAGTAAAGACGAATATTTATTTGGGGTATAGAGAGAACATCACATTAATTTTGCATTATAATATAAAATCTGGCTTATAATTGTGGATGTTTTGTAAACCATTTGAAAAATACATCTTGTAAACTTAAATGGAGGGAATACTTCATAAAATATAAGTTTCAAACTAGTCTAATAGTGTGTTTCTTTGCTATCTGCCAAAATGTTAGGCTACCACGAAAATTCCTTGCGTGTCAGAACAGGGCCTAGTATCATGCTTGCACTGCTATATCTGTTTAAGAATGCGATGCGCCAGTGTTTTTTTAAAATCATCGAGGAAATGCGCGAAACGGTTAAAAGGATATAAATGCATTCACGTTTGCGCTAAAATCGAAATGTTTTTTTGTGAAAAATAGTCAGAATGATCCAAACGGCACTACATTTTTTTTCTTATTTTTTTCGGTATCTATTTAGGCACCTTTCACGAAATACCCGTGATTTTTCTGAACCAGAAGCTCCTTTTCGCAAAAAACCACGCGAAGGACCTATACGTAATAACAATTTTTTGAAAGGAATAAAACGCAAAAAAAAAACTTTTGAGCCGAGCCGGCCGGCCGGCCGAGCCGAGCCGGCGCGACTCGGCTCAAACGCGCCAGCACTCGCCAATCTTTCAAGAAATAGGAAAGGAGGTTTGTGATGCGCCGTAATATTGGCACGCAACCCTAACATGCCTGTAGTGTGCACCGACCAAAGACAAAATAAAATTGGTAGAAATATGTCAACCGATTTTTTTTAATATCAGTTGAATTTTGAACAGTTTTATTTGCATTACGATTCGTGCACCTGCACACCTCCGACTTTGTCTTCATCTCCGACGAGACTTCGATGAAATTCTTTAAGGTTGGGGTTCACCTGGGTTAGGGTTTAAGGTTTATCGGAGGCCGAGTTTAGAGGGAGGCCTAGCGGTGAGAGGACCCACGAGGGTGACGGCGGCGGCGGGAGCGACGCGGACCATAGGATTAGGGTAGGGTGGTGGGTGATAGAAGCTGGCAGGGATGACAATATCAAGACAACATTAGGAGATGAAGTGAGGTGGTGACGGAGTCAGCGGCGGTAGTCACCAAAAATGGGGAAGAAGGGTGGGGTGGAACATGTGGAGGCCGATGATGGCGATAGTGGGAGAGGAGGTGGCTAGCGACATTGACGGCGGGAGAGGAGGTGGTAGGTGACATCGACGACAAGAGAGGAGGAAGCGGGCGGTGACA
Organism: Guadua angustifolia; assembly: GCA_036346375.1. Classification (NCBI taxonomy): domain Eukaryota; kingdom Viridiplantae; phylum Streptophyta; class Magnoliopsida; order Poales; family Poaceae; genus Guadua; species Guadua angustifolia. Next base: position 13,838,310 of record CM070502.1, read on the forward strand.
CCGATGGGGGAGGAGGCACGTAAATGCCTAGTCGAAGTCAGAGGCGATGCAGGTGCGGAAGTCACTCATCAGCGTCGTATGCGGGTGGTGCGGCAGTGGCACGTCGTTTATGGTGGGGTGCGGTCGGGAGACGACGGTAGTGTGGTACAGTGGAGTCAGTCGAGTGGTTGGCCAATTTAATGTTTAAAGACAAGAGAAACCAGCTGGTTTAATAAAAAAGACGAGAGGAACAACAACAGACTGATTTTGAAAAAAAAAACGTACTACAAGCAGACAATCCCGAGACAAAAATGAGTTGAAAGGACATTTTCAAGTGAGATCTATGTGTTTGGACAATTTCCTGAATGGAAAGGGCGGTGGGCGGCTTAACCGGCCCTGTGGTCCATTCCACCATTCCAACCTAACAAAGCGCATGGCAACACGTCCCATGAGGATGCCTCTGTACCGGTTGACTTGGGCACTAGGCTACAAACCACAACTTAAAGTCAGAAGTGGCACTCCTACCTAAAGACCGGATATGGTAAAAACCACCGCACCCCATGTTGTGGAAAGGGCCACGGGCTATTAATCGACGTGAAATATAGGCGGCTTGGTGTCCAAAGGCGAAGACCAGTTGCCGGCCTGAAGTCCAAACCCTTGTCTCCGTTCGAATCAGAAGTCACTCAGGCTGATCAGAGGATAGATTGATCGAGCTCCGAGTGCTAGAAGAAGGATGGAAAAAAAAGAGTTTCGGCAGCGTGTGCCGACACTGCCGAGTGTTTATTCCTTTATTTGGAGAAGGTGAGATAGATCGGCTTCTTCGAAAGTGGATTTCCTCTGCTTTTATTAGACAAAGCTCTTCTTGTCTTCAGATTACGATTGCAATTTGAGGAGTCCAGTGCTTACTAATTAATCCCTTTCTTTTGCCCATATAGACAAGAAATGTTTGAAGCTCTCTTCGGATGCAGATAGTTGCTGATTTAGACATCAACACGGTCTCAAAAAACACATATTTAATCACTAATTTTTATTATAATGTATTTATAAAACTCAATAAAATTATAATATTATAAAAGCACTTTTCGAGAAAAATATGCTCATATGATTTTTGTGTATACAATTTAAATATTTAAAAGTCATTGACAATCGAAGTTTTGAAATATTTTTTTTGAAAGAAAAAAGTTTTAAAATTTTGACTGCACTTATATTCAAAACAATAACTATTCGTGATCGGAGAGAATATACACTTATACAATGTGATCACAAAAGGTTAAAAAACGTTTAGTACAAGTTGGGATCTTCTGAGTAATTTTTCTTCAGGAAATTTAATTATTGCATATTACCAATAATCAAACAGATGGTCACGTTGTCATTTTGCAAGCGATGGGCCGCGAACCGCCGCCGCTGTCCACCATCGTTCGCGAGCAGCGGCTCTGCCGTCTCTGAGCCGTCCCTCGGTCATCAGTGAGCCGCGGGGCCGCCGCTGTCCTCTGCCGGAGCCACGCCCCATCGAAGTTGAGAGAGAGAGAGAGAACCGCTGTGATCCAGCACTGGAGCCGAGCCGCCATTGTCGTCCGCATCGGCGGGGACTGGGAGAGAGACAGTGAAGGGGAGGGGAAGAGGAGTGCGTGTGAAGGAGCCGCACGAATCGTGGAGGACAAACGGACGGGTGCAATAGCGCTTGTAGGTGCAAGCGCTTGTACAGACGCATTTTGGCTCCAATAAAGGGGATATTTAACTATTTGCCATCCTTACGAGTGGCCATTCTTCAAACGTCCGTTTTAGAATGTCCATAACACATTTGCCACCGGATTTTGAAAGATGCTACGTTTTTGCCACTTTGGCCGACGTGGCACGCCACGCCCACTCGCCACCGTGGATGCTGCGAGGAAAAGGGGAGGAAAAGACCATGCTGCCCCCCATTTAACTCGCTCGGCTGCGTTCATGGACAAAGTCATTCCCCATTTGGTCTCTCTCTCCCTATATCTTGCCGCCGGTCGCCGGCGAGCGCGCCGCCACCTGCTGCCGCTGGTATCCTTGCGTCCCTCGTCACCCGCCATGGCGCATTTGGGAGATCCGCCAAGTATGGCGTCGGGGCAAAGCTCGCGGCAAAGGTTGTGGCACCTGTTTGGAGAGGAGACTGGTTTCCCTCTGATCCAATGCCCAGAGTGCAAAATGGCGAGGGTGATTGAGCTGCGGGTGAAGAAGGAGAATGCAAACTCAGGTCGTGTCTTCATCAAGTGCCCTAGGAATGTGGAAGGGGTAAGTTTTGGGCATCTTTGGTTCGGTTTTGGAATGTAGGGTTTTAAAGTTATTTGATTTGCTCCATGGTTAGTTGGCAGGAAGATGCAAGTACTACAGATGGCAGAGGAAGTACTTCGAGGAATTGATCAAGGACAAGCTGATCGCGATGCTCCTTGATGATCTGGAGGAGGAGGAAGGTGGAGAGGTGAATTCCAACAATGTTGGTGGCCAAATGCAAAGCAGCATGGAAGCAAAGTTTAACAAGTTGCTTAAGACAATGCAGTTGTTGGTTGTGTTGATTGTAGCACTTGTTGCAGTTGGGGTGTTGCATCTGTGTAAGTGATGTTCTTTATGTGGGTGTGAGTTAGAATGGGTGTATGAATCATGTTGAATGTTGAACAATGATGGATGTTGAACAATGATTAGAATGTTTATTTGTGGAATATTACTTGTCAACTTCTGGTTCAACTCCTCGAGACATTAGAACATCAATGATCTTTTTCATCACAGCAGCGTGTTTGCATGGATGCACTGAAGCATGCTTTCCTGCAAACAAGTGAGGATGGTCTTCAATAGTCACCTGTGTCAAAAACCATGGAATGATGCTTGTTTGCACTGAAACATGCTTTCCTGCAAACAAGTGAAACATGCTTTAGCACCACAAACAAGTGGACATCAATGATGCTTGTTTTTAGCGTGTTTGCCATTTCACTTGTTTGCACTGAAACATGCTTTCCTGCAAACAAGTGAAAATGATGCTTTAGCACCACAAACAATGCAACTTGAATGCAACTAAAACCATGGAAGAACCTATTTTCCAAAGACTTGTATTGTAGAATCTGGTGGAGTCTGGTGGTATTTGTCATATCTGCAACAGAAGAACTACTTATATACTTACCAATAAAAGCATGAAACAGTAAAACACCACAGCGCTTTGACAAAGCAAACAGAACTAAGTCACCTCAGAATTGTCCACAAACATCAATGGCAAACCATCAAGGGAGCAACATTTAAGTACTTACAAAACAACCAACATACAGTCAGTCAGTCAGAACCCTAAAATGCAACCAACATACAGTCAGTCGCACACCACCAGAAGGAAGAAAATAGACTTGATAATATCACAGGTTGAGAATACCAGAACACATAGTTGTTCAAGCAAAATATGATACACATAGTTGAGGCCCTATTTAACATTGTTCAGGCCTTACACATATAGCATTTCTGGCCCTAGCTAACATTGTTCACCAAGCCATGCATACATAAATATGTTACAAAACAGGACATTCCATAGTCCAAAGACACATCAAGCATTCTTGTCAGGTGTAGCCTTCTTCTTCTTCTTCTTGGTTGCCAGCTTCTTCCTGCATGGTGTCATCTTCTTAGGTGGCTGTGGTAGGGGAGCTGGAACCAATGCAGTGGATTCATCCATAGGCTGAGTGTCTTGAGCTGGAACGAATGCAGTGGATTCATCCATAGGCTGAGTGTCTTGAGCTGGAACGAATGCAGTGGATTCATCCATAAGCTGAGTGTCTTGAGCATTGAAATGAAGCTTCCTGGAACCTCAGTGGGCAGTACAAGTTAGGGACAGATGGATATTGTTCAAGATATGTAGATAGCATGATGAAGCTTACCTTCTTATGGTTGGCCCCGAACTTGCTTCTGCTTCCATTGCTGCCACAGATGCTACATCGCTTCGCTACGCTTCCATTTGTTGCTTGACATCTGAGTGCTTCCTTGCCTTCCTAGCTGCCTCCCTAGCAACTTGTGCTCTTGTTCTTGGAGTAGGTAGCACATGTTCCTGATCCTGGCTGTTTTTCTTTGTCTTCTTCCTTCCTACTGTGCTTTTGCTCTTCCTGTTCCTCTTCCTGCAAAGAACAATACACAAAGTAACAGCCAAATGGAAGGAACAACATATGTTTCACTATGGTTTCATACCTCTTTTTGGTACCAGTTAGTGGGCACTTCCAGCTTCCCCTCCTGTGACCATTTTCACCACAGCCATCACACTTGACTTGCCTTGTAGGCTTTCCTGACCTCTCAATGACAGAAAGAAACATGTTCTTTCTCTGTCTCCCCACAGCTCTCTTCTTGGCTATTGGTGATTCCAACTTGAAACCCTTGTCAACTTCTGGCCACTGTGACCTGTCAGTGATGTTAGGCCATCCCCTATCATAGGCTGCCCTAAGCTTTGCCACAGAGAATGCCTTGTCCACAAAGGGTTCAAAGTCAGTCGCCTTTTCAAGAGTGATAATGACCAATGCATGTGGGCATGGTTTGCCTGTAACCTGCCATTCTCTGCAAGTACAATATCTATCTTTCAGGTACACCACATGCCTTCTCACTTCTTGATCTTTGTATATCTCAGTCACCTCAGCCTGCTCTGGCGACCCCTTAGTAACTTTGAGGTTTTTCCGCCCCTTTGATGACACCATCTAGTGCCCTTGATATCCTTCTCCTTTTCTCAAACAACACCACACCCTTCTCTCTAATGGCATCCACCATGCAATGTAATGGCAGAACTTTGAGGTCTTTGATCCATGCATTCAAACACTCAGCAAGATTATTGTTGATGTACTCAGACTTCACCTCAGTATTGAACTTGGATCTTGCCCACAACAGCTTGTGGTTTTCATCCAGCCAATGTTGTACACTTGGACTGGCTGCAGTTACTTTGTCCATGAAGTATTTGTACTTGCTAGCTGAGTAGGCCCTTGCTGCTGGCCACATGTTTGCACCAAAGACTTCTTCTGTGAACCTTTTTTTCATATTTTCCATCAAATGCCTGAAACACTCCCTTTGTTCTGCCCATGGAAACACTTGCTTGACAGCTCCTTCAAGCCCTTTACATGCATCAGTGCACACAGTCAAATTTGGAACAACTCCTATAGCTCTACCAAATTGTTCTATGAACCAAATCCAATCTTCTTTAGTCTCAGACTGAAAGAATCCAAAGGCCAATGGAAGCATCCAATTGTGGCCATCTAAAGCTAAGGCTGCAAGCATCTGACCATTCCATAAGCCATTTAATGCTGTTGAGTCTATACTGATGTAAGGCCTGCAGCCACCTAAGAAGCCCTCAATGCTACCCTCAAATGCACAGAAAAACCTTCTAAAATGCACCTTATCACCAACTGTGACAGTGTCAATCTCCACAACAGTACCAGGTGCTCTCAATTGTACCTCTTCTTTGAATCTATACAACCAATCAAATGAATCCTCCCAGTTGCCAAAAAGTTTGTCTGCTGCCCTTTGTCTACCATACCACACAGTCTGATAGTTTACCTCAATTTTGTACTTGTCCTTCAATGCAGACTGGACTGCAGCAGCTCCCATGTTTGCCTTCTTCCTGAGCAGTGGGATTGCCCTGTCAGCAACCCATGCTTGTGAGGCCATTGTGCATATCACTCTGCTTCTTGAAGCACAATTATGCACATCACTGTTTATTTGGACCTGCAATAACACACAGGTCAGTACAATAAGACGACAAATAGCAATGATACGTAGTGGTACATACCCTGACACTATTATCAGCCTGTGTCCTAGCTCTAATAATCCAGGGACAACCATTTGCCTTGCAGTACCCCCTGAACCTGCTCTTGTCAGATTTTTCAGTCCCAAGTTCAAACTCATGCACAATTGCATGCTGCCTAACTGCCAATCTGAAGTCATTCATGTAAGGATACATGGTTCCAACTGACATGTCTGGGTTGTCCCTGTCCCAATCCAACACTGGCTCTGACTGCGCTTTGTCATCTACCTCTAATGCTGCATCCCTCATATCTTCCTGAATTTTAGCAGGGATCACCGGAATAGGCATCTCTTGTTCAGCTCTCTGCTTTGCTCTCTCATCAGCTGCCTTGAACCCCATTGCCTCAAACACTCTCTCCTCATCAACCAATACAGTAGCTTCACCATCTTCTTCTTCCTGAGGTATAATGGTTAAGCTACTCCAATCAACTACATAGTCTGTCTGCTCACTTGCTTCAGGCTATTGTGTAGATGTACTGCTGTCACTTGCATTTCCAACACCTGGCTCAGGAGTTACTTGTGCTCTAACATCATTGTTGGTCACCCCAGATGTGGCTTTAGAGCCAGCTGAACTCTGCACTTTATTGTAGTCTTCCTTCTCTACTACTTCAACTACTAGACTTGCCACTCTCTCAACTAATCTGTCCTTAATCATCTCCTCAAAGTGTTCATTCGTTGTAAGTTTCAATTCAGCTGCACTGTCAGTGTCCACAGCCCACACAACAAGAGTTTGACTACGGGCCCATATTATCTTGCTGGCCATATCATCCATGAATTTATCCAGATTATAACCATTATTAATATCAAACCACAGATCATGCTTCTGGTCAGCCATTTCTACCATACCATACTCCAGATTTGCTTTATATTTAGCACAAGAAACAACTAGTCTAAACGTATTGCCATGATCAATCCTGACAATAAGAAAATGAAAATAGAAACATTCGGAGTTAGAATAAACCAACTCCACAGAACTACATGCTCACAGGACAAACGATGAACTTACTAAGGCGGACAATCACTACTCTCGCCCATTCTTGGCCAAATCAAACTCTGAGCATAGGCTTCAATCACTTACTCCTACGAAACACAAAAGATAGAACCCAATCAAAGAAACCTTCTTCCAATCCAACCAAAACCTAACCAACGCGAATCCATGCCTCAACCGTCTATTTGGGAGGGACGAGTGAAGATCCTAACAAACAAGTGGGAAATTACCTTGGATCCGTCGCGGGCGATGCTCCAGGTCCCGGTGCTTCTGGTCGTCGGCCGTCGCCCGCCGCCTATAGGGTTCCAGGTTCCAGCGCCAGTGAATAGGGAATGGGTCAGGTGCAAGTAATATCCCTAAGGGAAGGGGGGCAGCATGGTCTTTTCCTCCCCTTTTCCTCGCAGCATCCACGTTGGCGAGGGGGCGTGGCGTGCCACGTCGGCCAAAGTGGCAAAAATGTAGCATCTTTCAAATTCTGGTGGCAAATGTGTTATGGACATTCTAAAACGGGCGTTTGAAGAGTGGCCACTCGTAAGAATGGCAAATAGTTAAATATCCCCCAATAAAGCGCTCATAGGACTAATCAACACTCATCCGAATCAAACAAGAAGGGAGCATATTTCTGATTTAGTTTCTTATATCTTTTTTTTTCTTAAAACTGTAGGTTATAGATATAAATTCTTAGCTAGTTTTGGGATTTGTAACTAAGTATGGGAGCAAGAAACAAGAAAATATGCTCACCACACTCCGAATATTCTTCTTTCTGTGTATTATTATGTTTTTCCTTGTGTTCGTGTGCGTGTATTTATGATTTAAAACTAAAACCAACGGGAGAAGTCGGTGGCGAGGCGAGGCAACGAGCTTGCCACCAACCGTAGGGTAAGCAGGGGTAAATACAGGGACGGCCTACTAACAAAACACGCGGAGCTACGGTCGATGTGACGGCAACAGAGGAGAGAGGAAATAGAGGTGGGTGAGTGGAAGGAGGAGGTGAGGGCTATACCATCTGAGTTGATTATGATGTATAGTGCACTCTTCGAGGAAAACGTAATATACGGTTCCTAACCAGTTAGTAAAACAAGAAAAGTAGCCGTGTGGAGGTGAATGGAGTCTGCTAGACTTGTGCTAACCCTCTAAAAACTGTTGGAGTATAGCTGCTTGAAACTCCAAACCCTGATCAGTAGCTTGGACTTGTCTAGCGACTGAGAAGCTATGCCAAAGCTTCTATAGGGTGAAGCCATGCCATGAAAACCACGCGACTTGTGCCCAGAGTTTCTAAAACCAGCGAAAACCATTCAAAAACCGCGGTTTTCGACTTTACCGTTCCGGTTCGAGATTCAAAACTGCTCGGTAAACCAGTCTAATTAAAAAAATAAAATTTTTGAAAAAACTTATATAGTCGAAAACTGTTGAAAAACCGCGGTTTTCAATGTGAAAACCGCTCAAAAACCGTTTTTAAACAACATTCAATTTATCGGGCTGGTTGTTCTTGAAAACCGAGCGGTTTTTCACGAAAATTCTCGGTTTTCTTTGAAAACCGAATGGTTTTCAATTTTTTTTGAATTTTTTCAAAGTTTTTTTATTTCTTAGCCCTTTGGTTTTTTACGGGTTTCGAACGGTTTTTATGGTTTTCGTGTCACGAATTTCAAATCAATTTTTAAATTCAGTTTTTGAAACCCTGTTCTTGCCTGGGTGGTGCATCACATGTGCCTGGAAAAAACAACACAGTGGCACGACACGAATGCAAGCTACTCCATTGCTGAGTGGAGCTCGGCTGACAGATCGCAACACCTACTACAGAGTGCCTAGCAGCAGCCCACTGTGTGCCGGTCGGGGCGTGCGATGATAGCCAGGGGACGGACGCTAGAAAGCAGGAGAACGCCGTCCTAGCGAGATGCCTTTAACCGAGACGATGGGTAGCTTCATTAAATTCGTAAAGATGGCACTCTCGCGCGATCTGTCCCGGCATAGTGGAAGTCATGTGCGTGTCCTGTGGAGGCTGTGCTCCTCCTTACCGGAAATATATGTAGGGTGAGTCTGTCAACGCATCGTTTAAGAAAATTTAACAGATTTTATCTCATAAAACCATTTGTTTTTTTACTGCTACTAAAGCACGATACCGTCACTTCCCCATCCGATAGGATAGCAATTAGCTATCCGATTAGACACAACAAACCACGTCTCCTCTGTGCTCATTGTTCTATGTGGTCCTTGCCATTCTCCACGTGGTGCACGTCCTCGACGCCGTCGCCGTAGCGGCGTACGTCTACGCGTCGTCAGATACGAGGCAGACGCTTCGAAGTAAGACCTTGAACGTGTGGACCTTCATGGTGTTCACGACATTGTCGACGTTCTTGAGCTACAGGTACATACCGCTGAACAAACACGGCGGTGTTCAAGAAAGACACTGCGTTGCAGCTACTGCTTGTGTGAAAACCTGTTTCATATTAGTTTTCATGAGATTCGTCAAATATTCAAATAAATCAAGCAGGTTTCAGTGTTTCACGAGGTTTGCATATCTGGATGAAACATTATGAAATCTCATAAAACTTATGTGTGAGACTTAGCCCTGAAACATGAAACCTACTAAAATCAAAGTATTGAGAGTGTTTCACCAAAATTCATACAAGTTTAACAAGTTTCAGGGTAAAACAAATAAAACCAGTTTCATATAAGTTTTCATGACACTCGCTTCTTCTGGCTACTGAAACCAAGGATTTTAGCCTTAGAGATTGGCATATACAAAGGAAGGGGATCCTTCATCGTTTTAGGTGCTTGTCCTCTGCTGAAGCGAGTACCTCGTGGCGATGCTGTACTTCCCGTGTATCACATTCATGATACATGTTTTACTAACTCCACTCAGCCGATGAACAACGGCAATAGCACGCGTCACGTACGTGATCAACGGCTAGATACACTTTTATCTGAGGATATTGGAACCAACCAACCAGCACATATGGGCACAAGCATGCATCGGAATATAGGATGCGCTCGCACCATGTGATTTGATAATCCAAGCGGCCGAGCCAATGCGCGGGGGCGGGCCGGGGAAAGAGAGCAGCTGGCATGCTACCATAGCGAACTATACCATTATATTAGCTATTTACGGTATACCGTAGATTAGTTTTTTCTGTCGTTTTTTACCATTAAATTAGATCTGAATCTATATCTAACGGTCCATGCTGTCCTCACCCTTTATGTTAAGCCAGGCTCCCGACTCTGCTCCACCTTGTCGTCGCTGCCTCCTGATTGCACCCCACCACCACCAATGCACTACCGTCCCACTGTCTCACCGGTGTTGCCTCTGACACTAGCGATGCCCTTTTGTGCCTCCTTCTCCCTGTCGGTGCCACTGTTTGCTTCCCCACCTTCCGCTGTAACTACTACTTGCCACCACCTCTCTTGTCATCGCCTCCGACCTCCCTCACCCCACCCTTCTTCCCATCTCCGGTGGTTACCGCCACCAAATACGCGATCGTCTCTTTTGCCTTCTAATATTCTCTTGATCTTGTCATACCCGTCGACCTCCACAGCCCACCACCCTCCTCCAAGCCCAAAGCGGGCGATGTTTCTGCCACCTCGCCGCCCTGCTGCAGCCACCACCCACTATCAATCCGCTCGTTGCCTCGGCCTCTTTCTAAATTTGGAACAGGTGAACTATGACTTAAAGAAGCTCACCGGGGCCTTAACATAGACGAAAGTGGACGAGTGTACAAATCATGGTGTAAATTGAAATGTTAGCCATTCGAGTGACATAAAAAAAATGACATTCGGCGTTTTTCTAGCAATTCTGATACGTGCACCACCTTGACAGTGTTTGCACGCGCCTAATTCTGGGTCATAAATTAGTGGCATTAGTAGTCAGTACGATTGTAGGACTGTAGGAGTACTATAACAACCGAAATCTCCTTTAAATCACGTTTTTTAAGGCACTCCATTAAATGAGGTTATGCACAAGGTTTGTTTGCACGCGCCTAATTCTGGGTCATAATAAGTTACTGGCACTAGTAGTCAGTACGCTAGTAGGACTGTAGGAGTACTATAACAAGCGAGATCTCCTTTAAATCACGTTTTTTAAAAGCACTCCATTAAATGAGGTTATGCACAAGGTTTCAAATTCCGTTTTTGTTCAAATCTCATCACCCTCCGGAGAGCAAAATTTTGAACAAGATTTCAAAATTTTGGATGAAATCCGAACGAAATTCAAAATACAAAATTCAAATCCGGTCCTTTTTTAAACGAGATTTTGGTGGGAAATGGCGAAATCACAGAGAAAAATGGCGAAATCTCGGAAAAGTTTCAACCTCTGGATGGAGGACGCTCGGCGTGGAGGTGGCAGTCAGCGGCGATGGACCTGTTAGTGATGAGGAAGAAGGTGTTGCCCTCCCTAGACTCCTAGAGTAGGCCTCCGTGGCGACGGTGATATCTCGGATGAGCGCCATCTCCTCCTCCGTTGGCAGCTCCGGAGCTAGCTCCGCCGCTACTGTCTCCATCGTGCCGAGCTTGGCGAGGACGGATCTGGCGAAGAGATGGGGACGGTGTGAGGGTGAGCTCGGCGCGAAGAATGGGGACAGCGCAAGGGCGAGGTCGGCGAGAAAGGGGGCGGTGGAGGGTGAGCAGTAAAAAAATGAGATCGGTTGAATCGCCAGCATGGGAAAAAATCGGCGAAGCTAGGGTTCGATCCCCCGACCTCGCGCTACTGGCACAGGCGACTTATCAAGCGAGCCAAGCATTGGACCATGTTTGAAATGTTTCTGGCCGAGTTTTCTATCTCGCCGCCCGTCGAAAACTAAAATCTCACCGAGATTTCACGAGATCTCAGCAAGATTTTGAACACTGGTTATGCAAATATGAACGTACTGCATTTTCACAGCCCAACACAGTGATGGCTGAGGCTGACTGAATTGTAAGCATGAGAAGATCGACTAACCTGTAAAATCTCGAGGGACGACTTGTGTGAACAAAAAATTCTTAACAAGTCAAGCAAAGTTATTCGCGTTTAGAATACATGCATGGGCCAGGTAGAGGGATTTTGAAACGAACAAGTATAGTGACTAATTGATCGACCTAACAAATATATCCTATGTAAGCTATAAAGAGAACCAACCTGCGTAAATAAATTGCGCGTGTCATGATAAGAAAACGGGTTAAATCTTATCCGCTCAACCGAACGGGTCCTCAAAGCGAACGCGTAACCGCGGCAACTTTATTCCCTTCACACTTTTTCACCACCTTTGCGACTAAACTTGGGCATACTATATGTCAAGCGGCACTTAAGGACGTCTCAAGGGAACTTGTGATCATTCTCAGAAAGTGGTTTCTTCTCATCTTCTGGCTAAGTTAGATTAGAGACTCCCTCGTACTTGTCAGGGTCTCAGGGACCGCTTTTTTATTACTTTCGGAAAAAGAATTTGTCTCGGTATACCGTAAACGCAACTGACAAAGCAGACGGTTTGAAGAGCTTCCAAAAAGGCCATCACAGCTGCACGCGGTGGATTTAGCGATGAATTCGCAGAAAAGACAGTGAAAAGGAGATAAAAAGGGGCAGAACTGAGATTTATCGGAGAAAGCTCGTTTTCTTTTTGTGACTCTAGCTAGCTGGCTTCTCCATCTGTTACCTTTTTCCAAAAAACTGTTACTACTACCTAGCAAGAACAGATTAGCTTATGTAGCACGAGTACAAGCTACAAAACTCAACGAGGCCCTACTTTCTGAAGAAAGCAGCCAAATTAAAGGCAAACTAGCTAGCTAAGTAGCAAGGTAGATAACTGCCACGGAGTTTTTGCGCTTTTTTTTTTTTTTTTGGTTTGGACCAAGCTATTGCTCGGATGGCTAGCAACGCCGTGGAGCGTGCAGCCCACTCGGGTGCAAGTCCAAGACTTAACCGGTCGTTCATTCTCTCCTAAGTGAATGTTAGAGCTTCTGACCAAAAATTCAAAAAATATTTTTGAGCTTTTTAGCCTTTCAATCTATTCTCTCTTTTTTTTAATCAATTTTGGTTTTGGTTTCATTGGAATAAAATTGCAAATCTGGCTCCTTGCTAACTGCGGAAGGACCGCTACAGGTCTACCTACTGTAGTATGAAAGTGTAGTAAGTGATCGTCGTGGTCGAGAAGAGACTAGATTTACAATTTTATTAGGATAAAAGCTAAACTTGAAAAAAAAACAAGAGGAAAAAAAAACACAAAGCTTCGTTGCCGCGAGGACTCGCAAAGGTCGATCCGGCGCGGTTATAGGTGAACGGGGACATGGCGAAGGAATTTCGATCCATGATGCGCCCCACTCGCACACTCTCTCTCCCTCCATCACCACTTGTTCGTTCGTTCGGCGAGCAGCGGCAGCCAACAGTAGGAGCAGCTCCCACCCTATCCGCGGCACTAGTGGGGAGGCGAGGATGGCCTCAGCGGGTCGGGTGGGCGGCTCCACTGCCCACAGGCGTGCTGCTTGCTGCTTTAGCCCCTTGTCGAAGCAGGGGTTCCCGCGCCTCGGCATGCATCCCCCCATTACTGTGGGCCCTGACCTCCACCACGTCCGCGCGCCGTACGTATCCGGCTCGAGATGGCTTGCTCACACTGTGAGCCACTGCCCCTGCACGCCCCATGCATGTATAGGGCCCAATCTGATCAAATTCGGTTGCATACCATCTATTTCGTATTCTATTTTATATGTTTTTCGAATTTAGAGTCGGATGCAGATAATATTGGATAAGCGTATGGATATGAATAGAATCGATCGCGAATACATATCGAATTCAGTACATTAATGAATACTTAGTTAGATATCGTGTGAAAACATGTAGCGCGTATACAACACTGGAAATTAAATAAAAAAAGAAGTTTCACTATATGTCTAAGATACAACAATGTTTTACTAGCAACAACTCTTAATCATGTATTTGAAGCCACCACCTGAAGATCTCGTCGAGTTGATTCAAATGGATATATTATTTATCTAATTCTGAGTTTAAAAGAAGAAGATAACACATATTAAACATATCAAAATCTGTTGATATTTAGATATTCGAGACGAATTCATCGAAACCATCCGAGAGAAAAACTGAATATGTCCAATTCCAATGAATACCACTCTTCTGAATTCGATCCCAAATTCAACAAGAAGTATCCGATACAGACTTTGAATCTAAAAAATATTCGACTAGCCTTCCTAAATCCGATGAGAACGTGGTCGATTGGAGGGTCATCGAGAAGTATCCGATTCAATTACACCCCTGCATGTGTGTTGTGCTGCGAGTGCTGGACTCTTTTCTTAAGGAGAGCGCAGGCCGTTTTGATGCCCGTAGGGTTGGGTGGGTTAGCTTGGTGTGAAAATGGAATGACCAGATGTACGAGCCATGAGCTAAACTGGAGCGTGAGGATGACATCACCGTGGATTGGTATTTAAGAAATGACTATTTTTCTAGTCACGTGTCAAATTTTTTTTTCAATATGGTACCCTTGAGGACTTAATTACAGACATAACCTAATCATTGACCGTAGAAGTGCACATGTCACTTTCTACACACTCACATTGCAGAACGAGCTACCGTGATCTCCTGTACGGGGCTAGAAAAATTATGATTTAGATAATTAATGGCGAATTGAAGTTATACAAATTTAAATAGGAGCTTTCGTATGGTGGCTCGTTCAATTGGCTGGTGAGCTTCGTATTTGTATACTTGCAGGTTGCAGCAGATATTAATTTGCTCAAATATCATACATGACAACATCCAGTCAGGTCTTAAGATCTGAAAGAGCTTCACCCAAAAATATCTTACACGATGACCTCACAAGTCGATCCAACCCCCGTGCCTGCAATCCTACTAAGACTATCTTCAACAATTTCTCTTTATTCCCTTCTCTTCCCTCATTCTCTTCTCCATTTTCATTCCCTTCATTGTTATCATCTCCAGCGGCATCCCGTCGAAGTGTTTTGTATAGGGATTAGAGAGAGAATCCTTTTCTGAAGAGATTCTCACTTCAAATCCCTTTCGAAGGGAATCATGAAGGGAATTCATTGGAGTGCTTAGCATCTATCTACGAAATAATTTAAAGACTGAAAGGATACCATCAAAGATAGTCTAACTTCTAAGAATGCATGTACGGACGTACCCTTCCAACTCATTTAGATGCTCTACCGCTCGTATGTCAATGGCATCCCAGCATCCTCCTCGCTTGTTGCACTTCTCTCCGGACCCACCGAACCACCCTAGACCTATTACATCTCCCCCAGCTACTAGTAGACATGGTACGTGGCATTTCTGTGGTGACATGCAAGGCACGTACGAATACAAAAATAGACCTTTCGAAAGTGAGTGGGACTGAACTCTGCTCCTAGCGAGAATTTTGGGACCAAACTGTGTATCAAAACCGTATCTTCACTTCCCATACATGATGCAACATTTTCCGTCCAATCAAAATTCACCCAAAGTCTCGAGTCGACCTATATTAAAAGGTTGGCGACAGTGCACTGGTAAATCTCGAACCCGTGACATTGAGTTGTGATACCGTAATTTGCTTCGAGCACTAATTAGTGCACCCAAAAATTATAACTAAAAAAGGATTCTAATGATCTAGTCATATTTAAGGCACAAACTAGTTTTTTTGATCCAGGGTGTACGCGTCCAAGCTGATATGTCTCTCAAGAAAAGAGATCTCGATTGTAACTTTAGCAGCCGTAGATCGTCCGTTAAATCAAAAATTAAAGATAAAAAATTAATAATCTAGATTTTTTTTATAGTACTATTTTAAAAACACTATAGCAACCAAACGTAATCGAGCACTGTTTAACAATCGAGACCGTCGGTTACTGCGATCCAACAATACCAACACCCATGGGCCATGACCGCTTCAGTTATTATACTCACCTCTGCGACTGCACAAGGATGGATGACTGCTTACACGGAACTCCGTCCGTCTCTCGGTATCTACGCGGCTCATACTGCTAAGCGCTAAAAACACCCTGGTAGGTTGCTCGCACGTGCGTGGCCCCACGGACCATCATTCTCAGGGCTGCGCGCCTGCGTCTGCACTGCCCTCGGTTGGCTACTCCCACCGACTGGTTTGTGTCCGAACGGCCCAGAACTCGCAACAGCACGAAACACACCTGGAAGCTAGCCTACACTACATGCCCAAAATTTGGCAACCATCAGACAGAGCTCAGAAGGCAAAACTTAACATGACATACAACCAGTGCACTGTGCAGCAAGTTCCCTCGCTCTTCCTCCTCCCTTCTCTCTATCTAGAGACATAAAAAATATTGGGAAAAGAATCCCACTATCTCATCAGTCATGACTCATGAGTCATGACATATGAAGCAGGAGAGAGAAGGGGGGGCAATTCCACCGAAGTCATCCACGGGACATTCTTCCCCTCTCTCCCTTGAGCTCGAGACATCTAGGAGCTCCACTTCCTCCTCCGGCTTGTTCCTCCCTCGTCGTCTCTCTCCTCTTGTCGCCCATAGCACAACGGGCAAGAATTGTCGCTGAGGAGCAGCTGGAATCGATCCTTGCATGGATGCAGCCCACTGGCACCAGGTAAGATTATCTGCATAACCCGCTCCAATCGATCGGCACTGCGACATCAGCATGCATCTAGGGCCATGCGTACAAGATCTCTCACCACGAGTCGGCTCGTGTTGGCTTCCGTTCTTCTAGATCTTGTCGCTGTGTTCTCGGTCGATCCTTCTTCTTTTGCCTGCCTTGATCCTGGTGCTTGCTTTCCTTGATGGTATATGGTGATCTCGTGCGCCTTTGTTGTTCTTGGGTACTGCCATAGCCAACCTTTTACTCTTTGTGTAGATCTATGCATCTATCGTCATCTCCTTCCTCTCTCTCTCTAGCTCACTCTGTTTGTCTTCTCCACTGGCTTCGAGGTGAGGGCCTTGGGGCCTTTAATTCTCTCATGTCTCCCCTTTTAATCCTTGAAAGGAGCACACTAGCTTACCGCTTTTCTTTTCCTTTGTTCCTTACTTTCGTATCCCCCTTTCCTCTCATCTTTTTATCTTTTCATCTCTTTTTTCTCGTAGCTTTTTTCCTCCTTTCCCCCTCTCTTTCTCCCCCGCGCCTTGCATCAAAAGAGTGCCATGTCTTGGATGATGTATCAGTAGCACTGCTACGCCACAAACACAACCCTACAAGAGCCATGTGGTGGTGTGTTTCTCTCTCATCTTTTCTTTCCTTTTTTCCCACCTTTTCCTTCCCCTTCTCTTCTATTTAATCTCACTTTGTATCCATTTGCTTGGTTCTTTGTTGCACCATAAGAATCCTCAAGCCTCATATCCCCCAACCATTTCTCCATAAGCCATGCTCACATGCTACATGTTCTTGCTACCTTTAACATTGTTGTAGATTCTACTAACATCTAATAAAGTACAATATGTGTCCATCACCAGGGGCTAGGGCTAGTGAAGCCTATGGAGGAGATGATGATGGCTTCAAATCCAAATCCTAGTGCGAACTCGAATCCACCACCGGCGCCGCCTCCGGCTGCCGGCGCCCAGAGGCCTGCCGCGCCGCCCGCGGCAGGAGCAGGCGCGGCGGCGGGCAGGGCACGGAGCGGCGTGTGCGGCCGCAGAAGGAGAAGGCGCTCAACTGCCCGAGGTGCAACTCCACCAACACCAAGTTCTGCTACTACAATAACTACAGCCTCCAGCAGCCGCGCTACTTCTGCAAGACGTGCCGCCGCTACTGGACCGAGGGCGGCTCACTCCGCAGCGTCCCGGTCGGTGGCGGCTCCCGGAAGAACAAGCGCTCGTCCTCCTCAGTCGTGTCGTGCGCTGCCGCGGCCGCTTCTACCTCCGCGGCAGTGTCCGGCACGGTTTCCGTCGGGCTGGCGGCCAAGAGCCCGAAGCTGATGCACGAGGGCGCGCAGGACCTCAACCTGGCGTTCCCGCACCACCACGGCCGCGGCCTGCAGCCACCTGAGTTCGCGGCGTTCCCGAGCCTGGAGAGCAGCAGCGTGTGTAATCCGGGAGGCACCATGGTGGCCAACGGCGCGGGAGTCAGGGGCGTGGGCGCATTCTCGGCGATGGAGCTGCTGAGGAGCACCGGCTGTTACGTTCCGCTGCCGCAGGTGCAGTTAGGGATGCCCCCGGAGTACGCGGCCGCGGGATTCTCGCTCGGTGAGTTCCGCATGCCGCCGCCGCCGCCAACGCATGTTCAGAGCGTGCTGGGGTTCTCGCTGGGCACGCACGGCACAGGGGGAGGTGGCGGCGCCGGGGGATACGGCACGTGCAGCGCTGGTTTGCAAGGGGTGCAGGAGAACGCAGCAGGCAGGTTGCTGTTCCCATTCGAGGACTTGAAGCCAGCGGTGGGCGCGGCCGGAGGTGCAAGCGGCGGCGATCAGTTTGAGCACAGCAAGGACCAAGGTGGCGGCGGCAGCGGCGTCACAAGCGATGGCCATGAGACCCCGGGGTTCTGGAATAATAGCATGGTCGGGAATGGTACCAGCAATGGCGGCGGCGGCGGCGGTTCATGGTAAGGTGGTGCCTGCGTGGCGCCGCCATGCATGGCTCATGCACGCGTGGTTGTCGGTATGTGGAGATAGAGATAGAGACAAGGAGTTAATAAGCGGTGGTCGTGGTTAGTGTTGCATATGGCGTTTGATTTCTCTTTGGTCGTTTGTTTTTCAGTTCTTGGTGTTTCCTTCTTCGTGTTTGTTCTTGTGTGCGATGATCGACTTTCGGGCTAACACAGCAGAATACACAGATTAATGGTGGTGAACTGGTGATAATACATCTTCTCTCTTCACCAATCGAGCTTCATTTCCCCATAGAAGTGGGTTGTTAATCATGTCTTGTGCGTTTGTTCTGTCGAATCTGCAGTAATGGAGCTTCTTTTTGACTTCAGTGTTAAGTTCAAGCACATCGCACGTACGTAGAGTCGTAGAGTGGTTTTAACAAACAGCAAGTTGGTTAGTTATGTATGCCTGGTTGATTGGCCAAAGTCTTTTCTGGGGTTTTGGTTTTGCATGCAGTGGGCACGCATGTTGCATGGGTGACATGTTACAACTAGCTAGCTTCAATGGAAGATTTGTGGTGCCGAATGAATGGCTACTTGTGTGTCATCAGTCATCACATTGTTCTACAGTTGGTTTGGTATAGTGTTGAGTAAGGGTGTGTTTGCTAGGTATTCCTAGCTCCATCGAATCTGTGGAGCTGGAATTGTGAGTATATTAAGAGTGTTTAGATGGATCATCTTGTTTACATTTTAGATTAAAAATATAAACTTAATTTACTTTATTTTAGCCTACAAATTTCAGATCTTAGGTGAAGCTGAGATCTAAAGCTTTACTAAACAGGTCCTAAGTTAAGAGAGACTGGTGAGTGGCCGGGGTTTGGCATAATGTTACGGGCAACTTGATATATGTTACTCCCTTTTACGTTGTAGAATTTTGCATTTCAACCAATCCAAGACATGTAGAGAAATTGCCAAATCGTCTTTCTTTACTAGCATATTTATTGTTCTCAGATGGTATGTGTTACTCTATTTTATAGTAATAAATAACATTAGTAATAATAAATGGTAAAGATATGCAAAGAAAAAAAGTTAAAAGTTATTTCGAAATTGTAAAATGATACGTATTTAAAAATAAAATTTAAAAGCTAGAATAACATATAATAGAAACTGAGGGACTACTCTTTAGCGCAGGTTTTAGAGATACGCCGTCTCATTTGCTTCTTCGAAATATGTCACCATTAGTTGAGATTGTTATAACAGATGCCATTACGGATTATTACATGCTAATTTTGTACGGAGAAAAATACCCTCATCTCATCTAACTCATTCTGCTACTACTAGCCTCGTACCGAGACCACACAATTCATCCCCTCGTTATAGCTTCGGAGGGCACCGTCACCTCCAACTCGTGTCGCTGGCACAGCCTCTGCCCTCTGGTTCCCGCCGCCACCTCTCATGAGGCTGCCTCTACCCTCTGGTTCTCACTGCCATCTCTCACACCCAATCCCTATGGAACCTTAGGCGACGGCACCGAAGTGGAGGCGAGCTATAAGCCGCATGGGCAACCACCTCCACGGCGAGAGGTGGTGCTCCCGAGTAGCGGCCTTGCCCAATCATGGATGGAAGGTATAGGCAGGGGACGGCTGTAACAACCTAAAATTCCATAATATTGTTTATTTATTTATTTATTTATTTCTAATCTTCTGAAATTTTCAAGATTTCTAAAATGGTTTTTCCCCCTATTTTTAGAATTATAAAGGTAATTTAATTGTAATAATAAGACCTAACTTTAAGTTGAAAATAATTTTATTAAGTTTAAAATATCTTAGGAAATTTCTACGAATTTTCTCAAATTTTCGAACTCCATTTGCTATTTTCTAAATGCCATTTGGAGTTTCTATATTTAATTTAAAATGAAAATCAAATTAAAATTTCTTTTCTCTTTTGGACCGAAACCCATTTTCTCCGGTCCATTTCCCTCCTTTTTCCGGCCTGTCCACCCCACCTCCCTTCCAAGCCACTGGCCTCTCTTCCTTGCCCAACTAGTCAGCCTAGGCCGCCTTCCGTCCTTCTGGCCCGCTCGGCTTGGCCCAAACAGCTAGCCCAACCGAGGCCCCCTTCCCTCTCTCTTCCCTGCTGATAGGTGGGCCTTGACCCCACTTGTTGAGTCATGTTCTTCCTCCCGCCCCCTCTCTCCTCCGCCCTGAATGCCAACCGGAGCTCCTAGCGTTGCCTCTTCCGCACCCATTCTCTTCGTTTAAGTGTGCAATCAAGGCCTTACCTCCCGCTAATCTCTCCACCTCACTCTCATTGTCCATTACCTCCATTATTGTATGCATAATCCCTGGCTCCCTGCATTACCACCAGCTACCACATTTCCCATGCCCATTGTCATCGTTCCAATACCCCGTTTTCTCTATAAATTGGAGCATCGAACTCACCTCACCCTCCCCTTTCCATTTTCCTACTCCCCAAGTTCTCTCTCTCCCCTCCATTTGCTCGGAACATGTGCAAGACTCAAGCTCCTTCCTGAAGTCCGGCTGCCGCCCTCTTGACGCCCATCTTCGCCCTGGAGCTTGCTTACTCAAGATTGCTCGCGTCACAAAGTGTGCCCAGGTCTCCTCTCCATTCCCCTATATCAATTTTGAGATCTTTCTCTTCTCACCAAATTTTGTTTTCCTCGTGAACAATCGTGCATCGCTCACTATCGCGTTATCGCTGCCATAGAGCTTCTTTGTCCCCGATGACCGGAAGCTTTGCCTTGTCGAACCAATCCTCATGCACACCCTCGCTTCATCCTGGCCGACCTTCCTCACCGACGTCACCAAAGACCCGAGCCGACCATCATTTTTTCCACTGTGCCGGCCACCACCGCTGACCTTCGCCTTCAAGCCCATGCACATCGAAATCGGCATCGCGCATACCCTTCCCCAGCTTCGCCGTCGTCGATGAGCCACAACCACTAGCGATCATTGAGCCAAGTGCCACCGCCCCATGGACCGAGCGCACGTGGACTAGCCATGCATCGTTGACCACGTCCACAGGACCGACCCCACCTGCCATAGACTCAAATCTATTTTCCCATACAAAAATAAATTGGCCAAAATAAAAATAGCCACTAACGTCAATCCTATGCAATAAATAGAGATTTCCCTTTAGTAAACTAATTCTAAAATTCTAGAAAATATCAAATAGTGAATTCCTTCTCATTTTATTTGATTTAAAATTTCCCAAAATCTGTTCTTCTTCGTTCAAACTCCAATCAACTCCATTCTTTCTTCTAAATTCATATTAAATCTTAATTAGCTATTTATGTCTATTTTGTATTTTATTTGAATTTGTTCTTTTTATAATGTATAGATTTCAGAAAGTCGAAAGAGTTTGCAGCCGACGACACCAAGTATCAACCTTGCAATCCAGGCAAGTTACTTGTTTCGACTATATTGAACCCAGCTTTTGAAATTGTACTTTGTTTTAAAAGTAATTGCATGAATAATTTTAAAAAGAATTGTCGACGATTCGGGACAGGGTCCCCCGCCGAGCTTACTTGTTAAATGAGGGATCAACTTGGGGCCCCTTTTCTGCAAGGGTTATACGTCTGAAAGTATGCCGAGCAATGGAACGAAGGTATATCGGACAATCGTAAGACACAGGGGGTCGTTTTTTATCTTGTTCGGGCCTCTCACGGGGGAAATAATAACCCTACGTCCAGTGATTGCACTAGTATGTGAGAATGGGTTACAAGGCGCTTGCTCGGGAGGCCCTGAACGATCCTAAGGACTCCCGTAAGCAAGCGATGTGTGCGAGTGTGTGCGTAGTAAAGAAGGTCCAACCCTCAATCCATCGTGGGAGGGGGTATTTATAGGGAATTACAGGAGACAAGTCATTTATTACGAGCGCGCTCTTAGAGGACGACGTCGTAAGCGATGCCGCGCCACCGCCCGGTACCACGCGGCGTGGGCACGATGGTAGCGGACCAAGTGACCGTGGCGGCGGATCTGGCGCGACCCTTGAGTGCCATGCATTTAATGCCACGTCGCCTTGTCGAGACCCCGAGCCGGCTTGCTTTCGGGCCGGGTGCCTGGTCGGTCTGCATCGTTGTCCGCAAGGGTATGGTCGGTTGGTGCGGGCCGATGGTCGTCTTGGTACAGTGTATCCAATCCCCGACAAGAATCATTTCAATCCTAGAATTAAATAAATAGTTATGTCCAAATTGTTTAAACTACATTTGAATTTGGATTCCTTCCGCCATTGTAACCTTAGGTAATCACTCTATTATATGATGAATATCAAAATGATTAGAAAATCTGCTTAGAACAGAACTTAGATATGCTTAGACCAGAAATTAGAAATGCTTAGACCAGAAATAGGAATTTTTGGTAATTTGAACCAACCAAGTTCTATTAAAATTTGAAATTATGATTTGATGATTCTATGAAATGTCATGTGAAACTAAAATGTAGTTTAGACAGGGTGAGAATGGTTGACTGGTGGTCTTTGAGTTTATTGAAATGCTTGTCTGGTTTGTTAAGGATCGATCTGTGAGCTGTTGAATGCAAAACGCAACCGTAATTCCATAAGTCTAGTGTGGAACAAAACTGGCTATCTGTTTTGCGATATTCCATAGTTAGTTATGCTATTTGATTGAATGTAGGGATAGTTAGTCTACCACACAGTGTAAGAGGGGGCTTATGACTAGGGCGGTTTGCACCTTTTCAGCGGTAGAATCTTAGCAGGCATGACTACATGAGATGAAGCTTTATAGGGGTCATGTCATGAGTTTCTTTGTCGTACATCAAAGGAAGTATGTATTTTGGTAAAAGAAGATAATTATGTCTTGTAGGTAAAGTTGCACAACCTCTACAAATTTAAAACTTATCTATTAGCTGTGTCTACGGTCATAGGTATGTTGAGCAAACCTTTCATAGATTAGATTTAGATTTTTTCAAAAATGAGTTTAGAAAAGTGAATTTTAGGTGGATTGATTCCTTTATGGGAAAGATGGTTTAGATCCACGATGAATTCCAGTGATAAAATTTGTTGAAAAAGAAAATCTTTCTTAATTAAAATTATGCTGTTGAAAAATTACTTAGAATATTAAAAAACTCGCTTTATGCAAAATTTAGCCATATAACTCCCTTTGTCAGCTCTACATTAAAAATACATTTCTCGTATAACTTGCGGAGTACTTTTAGTACTCACTTTTGCTGTATTGTTGTTTTTAGAAGAAGAATACCTTTACGATGGTGAGGATTAGGATATCTAGATCGCTTCCTCAGTCGATTGTCTCAGCAATTCAATTGGACTCAACTACAGTTTTATTTTGCTTCAGCTGTAATATTTTATTTAGCTTACATTCCACCTTTAATGTAAAACTCTGATTACTAATAAAATATGTTGGACATGTTGTGATATTACCTTTACTGTGTCTACTAGTATTCCCTAGACTAGTATATGATATACAGAGGATTCAAAAGTGTTTTTTTTTGGGTCCGACAGTAGTGAGCCCTCCCTCTCATTTGGCATGTAGGTTCAATGCTCACGCTCTCCACCTCCGTTTCATGCAACCTCCGTCGCACCCTCCCTCCAGTCCATCGGCACCAGCAATTTGGTGGAGACGAAGGCAGCCATGGATTTTTGTACATAGATATATTTTTTTTCAATTTTTTGATAGCTGCATTCCATTAGATATGAAAAATGATTTGGTTGGATAATTTTATTGTATTTCCCTACGCAGATACTCAGCGGTATTGTTTCTTGGATGTGCAAACATTAGGAATTGAGAAATCATCACTTACCAGTCTTTGTGCATCTTTTTTTGCAAATCTAGTCCTCCACGCATGTCTTTGCAAAAATGGCCTCCTTCCCCACCTCGAAGGGTTATTTTTGCAAATATATTTGCGAAAGAGCTAGTTTTTTTTTGAAAAATGAGCTATAGCCTAGATAAACACAATGTCGACGAATTGTAGGTGCAATAGCTTCAATGGAATATTATGTAGCAACAAATTTGGGTGAATTGAATGTTCTGAAATAAATGGTTGATGTTTTCTCATTGGATCAATTGAATGTTGTGAAGCAACAAATAATTGTTGTTTTGGCTGAACTAAAGAATGAAATGTATGGCCCTCGACGCTGGGAAAAAATAACAAGATGCTAGTGAGCCGGGAACAAGATGTTAGTGTACAGTTTGCGATGTTTTTTTTTAACCGATTATGATTGTACATGAATTACGAAGAGAAATTTTTCGAATGTATCTGTGATCGAATGTGATGATTTCGCACTCTTACATGTCTAATATGAATGGTATATAAAGTTTGTGTATGCCAAATTTCTGATAAGTCGTATTTGTCAACCGGATCATAATGTTCTAGAGTTCGGACAACGTCACAAACAGGGTTCACAAAATCAAAAATTCCATTTTTGAATAATTTATTATTTTCAAAATTGGCAAAAACCTGTAGAAACAGAAGAAGTTTGAATTCAAAAAATTTGAACTCGATGGTCAAACTAAGGCAAAAAATGAAAATTGAGTGATTTTATAGATTTTCGACTGTTTTTCATTGGTTTTTGACCTATTTTCAATCTTAGAGCATTTTTTATTTTTGAGCAATTTTATTCTTTGTCAGCACACCAAAGGAAATTTAAAAAATTTAATAAAAATTGCAAAAAACCCAATTAATTTATAAAATACCTGATAGAAATTTCAACAAATTTTGAAATCATTTTGTACTTATACAAAATCAAAATAGTAATTAATGAAAAGAAATAGAGACACTTTTTTGTTTTTAGTAAACTTTACAGTATTATTGATCATTCTTTGAAATTTTAATGGAATTATAACTAGTTCCCAAGGATCATGTAATAAATTTTAGAAATATTATACTTCATTATTGGCCCTATAAAATAAAAAACTAAAGAGCATATACATTGACTGTAGCACTTTCAAAATTTAAAAACATAGTGTCGGGATTGGATACATGTAACAAGGCGACCATCGGCTTGCACCAACCGACCATGCCCCTTGACAACATGCAGACCGATGCACAAGCCATCGGGGTCTCGAAAGCGACGTGGCATTAAATGCGCGGCGCTCAAGGATCGCAGCGCCGGGATCCGCGCCATCATGATCATATGACTTGGTCGCCTAATCCACATCGCGTGGTACCCGACGGTGGCAAAATCACAGACGTTTCTCTGATGGCGCTCCTGTAATAAATGATTTGTCTCTGTAATTCTCTATAAATACCCTCCCACGATGGATTGAGGTTGGACCTTCGTATACGCACACACTTACACACATCGCTTGCTTACGGAGTCCTTAGGATCGTTCAGGCCTCCCGAGCAAGCGCATTGTAACCCACTTTCACATACTAGTGCAATCATGGGCGTGGGGTTATTATCTCCCGTGAGAGGCGAAACAGATAAAAATGACCCCCTGCCTTACGATTGTCCCATATACCTTCGTTCCATTGCTCGGCATACTCTCGACGTATAACCCTTGCGGAAAAGGGCCCCAAGTTGATCCTCATTCAACAAGTAAGCTCTAGGGGACCTCTGAATCGTCGACACATAGACAAGTTTATGATAATTTGAAAATTTTAAAATATCATTAACATCGGCTTAGGACATCATACAAAAATTTTTAGAAATATTATACTTCATTTAGTGCCCCCTAGAAAATCAAAAATAGAAAAAATGTATTCTGGCACTATCACTGTTAGAATTTTTTAAAAGGTACATAGGTCTAATAATGGTCTATAGACACTTTTTCATAATTTTTTCCAAATTTTCTGAATTTTTTCAATTTGAATTTAAATTTCACTGATTTACCAAGCGGTTTTAAAAGGCAAACCAGCTCAATTATGAAAAAATGAAATTTCATTTAGTGGATTTTGAGCAATTTTCATTAATTTTGTAAACCATGGTCGCAAAGATCAAGGAAAACACACTGTAGAATAGTAACTGCTTCAGAAAAGATGTGGTGAGGAATATCTGATACCCGATATGTGCTAAAGTGTACACTACAACCAAAAAAACTTACATAGAGGCACTTCCCTATAGATATTTTTTATTTGTCAGTATAAATTGCTATAACATATTGTAAAGACAGTTTTTATGGTATTTTAGGTGTCTTAAATATAGAGATACTGTATTGATATATTTATGATAAATGACATGTAATGTAGACCATAGAAGCTTTATTTAAGGGTTTTTTTATTCTTTAGAGACATTATTTTAGATGTTTAAGACGTATTGTGCAATACTAATAAGAATTGCAATATGAGTATAATCAAGTTGTGATGTGAGGTTGAGATAGTTAATTGGGCTACTTGTTTATCCATAGGGTCTCGAGTTATCTATAGGTTTATACAGAGTATAGAGACTCAATATAATGTCTTTACAAAATATCTTGTATAAAATGTAAAGGAAACATATTTTTATAACATATTTTCCATTATCAAGAGTGTGCTATAGAGTATAGAGACACAATAGAGTGTCTTCACAAAATATTGTATATATAATGTATAGATATTTCAGTAAGTGTCTCTTCGGTAGTAGCGAAACTGCATATAAAGGTATCATTAATTGTAGTATTTTGAAAGATACCATTGTGCCATTTTGAAAGATGGCTTTAAAATCATATAAAGGTGTTGAGTTTGATGATTAGTTTCAACATATTCTTAGAATATATTTTTCATTACCTATAGGGTATTAGAGAGTATAGAGACACAAAAATATCTAATATAAAATATAAAGATATTTTATATTAAAGACATTTCAGTAAGTGTCTCTTCAGTAATAACGGTACTGCATGTAGAAGCACTGTTGTGCTATTTTAAAAGATACATTTAAAATCATATAGACACATAAAAGTATATCTGGACTGTATAATAAAATGTTCTCTGTATGATATTCCCCGGTAGTGGTAGCAGGACGAACTCATCAAGATAACCAAAAGTAGTAACGGGTTATTAGAAACCATGGACCTTGAATAACACCGAACTGCTATGCAATAATCAAATAAAGAAAAACGGTAATAAACCAGGACTCCATACTGCCTGCTGGCCGCCACCGCCTGCTCGAGAATCGCCGTCCTCGTCGCCGTGCAGGTCGCCGCCTCGACCTCGCCTGCTTGGTGGCGCGAGGAAGGGAATGATGCGAACAGAACGATGGTTCGGTCGAGATTCGAAGTTGCGAACAGGTGGAGCCAAGGTTTGATTCTGCGAGAGCCGAGGGTATTTTGGACCTTACGAAAATGCAGGAAGTGATATGTATGTGCGTATCTGAGTAAAATATGCTTTAAACCTCTATATTGGCATATCCAAAAAAACCTCCTTCTTGTTAATGGCATGTTTTAAACAAATAAATGAGGAATGATATATCTCTAAAACACACACTAACGAGTGACATATACTAACAAATTTTCCGTAATAGTATTGCTACACTGATACAGAGGTACCCAGTAATGGGTGCAGACCCCTAGTAATGGGTGCAGATCCCTAAGAGTTACAAAGTTAACTTTACTCGATAGAGTTACAATCTTAACTATTTATTTTTAAGGTTATTCCCAGTGTTTGGTAACATACCCATTTAATGCATGCCATATAAGCATTTTTGATGATGTGGCAAGAGAGTTAAGAGGGGAGAGAAGAAAGCTTTATCTTGAGAAAGATACCATTTGGGCACGAAATCATAGACATTGAAATTTGAATCATCTAAGTGGCCCACAATTCATACTCTTATACACATCTAGCATTTAATTATCTTATGGGGACTAAGAAATAATCCATGATACCATGTATTGGGATAGCTTTATCTTCTATAATATCATATGACATGGCAGTTTTGGATATTATGTCAAGATACAATGCACTGTGAATAGCCTAACTGGAGAGTGCAAAAGATGATATAATTGGAACCTTAAAAGAAAATAAATGGTTATGATCGTAACTCCTAAAAAGTAACCCTCACCACTAACAGTGTTTTTATGGTTGATTCATTTATTGCGTGATCAACTCGATCAGGGCCTCGAGAACAGCTTGTAATAACTAGTAATACTGTTTTATTGTTGTTTACAAGTACATTAGTGAATAGCTATCTTTGGTTATTTATTTGGGAATATATCCAGTGCAATTAAAGTTTTAGTGTAATCACCGTACAATCCTACTAACAAAAGTTTCAAAAAATTCTGAAAAAAATTCATGGATGTACATCTCAACTTACTCCATCTATATGTAAAATTTCATGATCAAATTCGTCCTATGTTAAGAATAATAAAAAAGACAAATTTTCTGACAAACTTGAATAGTTCAAATGCACCCTAAATTTGTCTTTTTTGTAACTTCTAGCATAGAACGATTTTGATAATGAAATTTTATATGTAGATAGGGTAAGCTGAGATGTATATCTATGATTTTTTCAGAATTTTTTGAAACTTTTTTTAGTAGGGTTGCATGATGATTACACCAAAACTTTAATTGTACTAGATATATTGCCTATTTATTTAGCATCTTCAGTATTCTATGCTCGGACGTATGTCGCCATCTCTCTTGCTTGCCCTCCTGCCGTGCTCTTTTCTTGTAGCAGTGAGGCTAGCTACGAGAATAAGTTTTGTGTATATACTCCGTATATTAAATCCGCAAGAGTTTCTAGTCTCTACGAGTGCTATGCCATTTCTTGCAGAGTGTTTGCTCCGCGTTGCGCCACGTTGCCCGTTTACTCGTCTGTTGATATGGTTTAAATATTTTCACCAGCTCAATTGATTGTTAAGGCGTCGTAGTGTAGTGGTAAAGCTCCTCAGTATGAAGCTGAAGATGCACCTTCGAGTCCTAGTTGCGCGTGTGCGTCGGACGGGCGATTTTTGCCTAGCAATGCGTGGTAAGGCCACGAGGCGCTTGGTTTTTTTCGAAAAGGTTTCTAGACTTTTTGAAAATTACGAACAAGTCCTTTTCTTCTTTAAAGACCCTAAAAATCCGGATTTCACTTAAAAGCGTCTGAAATTTCTAAAAATTACATAGATTAATAATTTTGCTGGTCTCTTCTCGAAAAGCCTCCCAAAAAAATGGATTTTGCCATTTTTTTTGCGAAAAGACGTTGGAAAATTTTGAATTTTGCAAGAGTTTTTTAGGCAGAAGACCTGGAAATTCGGGAATTACATCCATGTGCATAAATTACGGATTTCGTTGGTTTTTTTGGAAAAGCCTAAAAAAAATAAAAAATTACATCTAGATCTTTTTTTCGAAAGAAACCAGATTTCACCGGTTTCTTTCGGAAAAGGCTCCTGAAAATTCCAAAAATTACATAAAATTTGAATTTCACCATTTCTTTTGCAAAAGCCTCTAGAAATTTTAAAAATTACATCTAGGCTCTAAAAAATCCGAACTTCGATGTTTTCTAAAAAGGCCTCTGAAATTTTCCAAAAATTGCATAGATTATGAATTCCGCCGCTCTCTTTTGAAAAATACCCCTCAAATTTACATCTAGATCTCTTTTTTATGAAAAGACCCTTAAAAAATAAATTTCGGTGGCAGGCGTGGCGTGCCCCACGCCCTGCATCTAATAATCACTAAAGTTACAGTCGCTATAATTATCGCATTAGATCCCTCCCCCAGTCCCGAGATGCGTGTATCGCCATCATTCCAAAACCAAGAATCTTCCAGCCATGAAAAGCACTAGTAGGAGAAAGAGCGGCACAGAGAGAGAGAGAATGGGCACGTATGACAGACACCCTAATTTTATTTTCTCTCTCCACGTGGTACGATTATCATATGTTAGGCGATATGCAAGTGCACAACAAGAAGGTTATCTTAAGTTCTTAACCCATGGTAGTATTTTTTCTAAAACCAAAAGGTACCCTCAGCCTGCTCATCACCATCAGGCACGCCCCTTGCAACCCTGACCTCTCTCACGTCAAGTGTACAAGAAATGATTTTTTTTTCAGAATAACTTTAACTTAAGCGTATGAAATTTTCGAACGTTCTGCAACACCTTTTCTCTACGAATGCAACATTTTTTCCAATACATGCAATATTTTTATTTGACAACAGTAGAAATACGGTATAGTAAACAGATATCGTATGCGTTGAAAAAAATATTACACGTGTCAAAAAAAATGTTACAATCATTAAAAAAAATATTGCAAAGCCGTTCGATGAAATAAACAGTAATCGAACATCCCAACACGGTATTTCCCAGTTTTTTTACTCTTGTTTCTTGGACGCAAAGTGCAACTGCCCAGTGCCCACACAGCCACACTAGAAAGTTGCTACTACCTAATGATTCTTCCACGACTGTACCAATTCCCAGTGCACATACGGCCCGGGCGGGCATTATGTTACATGTCTTCTTTGATGTACGGCTAGGCTAACATTTTTCGACGTACGAGCACCATTCTTTGGTGGGCCCACAGAAACATTCTCCTAGGGATGCGTGCCTGCCGAACGCCAGCCTTTCGCATTGCTGCATTTGACCACCCTAATTAATAAACTACCTACTGCCGTGTTAATGTGCTGCTGCCGCCACTACCATAATTAAGGAAGATAAGATGTGCCACGTTTGGGTGTGTGTGCAAAGTGCAACCATGTCCTACAGAGATAGTAGGCCCATACTGCTGCTGCTTCTTTCTTGAAGAAGCCGTGGCCCGTACCTCTTGTTCCCGTAGACCGTAGTATTCTTTACGCTTCATTATTGCTCGGTACTCCATGTCTAACATATTAGTAGTATAATTACTGCGCTGGCTGCCGTAACTGTGTGGCTAGATTTACCTAGGTAAATTTATACAGCTAAGGATGCTCGATTAGAGCAGTCTCAACCCTACACCTCAGCTGATATCCATAGAATTAATTACGCTGTCAACTAAGCAAAAATCTGATGTAGCATAGGAATTAAGGAAGGGAGAGAAGGAAAAATAAAGAAACCGTGTCTCATGCAAGAAACTGGATCGACGCGGGTACCAAAACGCAAGAAACGAGCAAAATTGGGGTTGGATGTTTCTGCACGCTGATCAAGCTGTATTTGTGGTGCATGCATTGGTTTATTGCTCTCTCTCCTCTAGACACTGCTCATGGAAACCATGGGTTGGGGAACTATGCATTGGTTTATTGCTCTCTCTCTCCTTTACACACTGCTCATGGAAACCATGGGTTGGAACTGCCCTTAAGGGTACTTTGTTGATATATTCTAGACCTAGTTTAAATTTGAACTAAATTTTAATATCTTTTAAAGAATTATCACTCATCTAAACATGACTAAAAGTTTGTTTAATTATCAATACCATATTATTTTTTTAATACAGAGATGTATTATAATACCATAATTACTTATATTTGATTAATTTGTACCGTATAATCTGGACCCCACTAAATAAATGTTGTACATTTGTTTTTTCCTCTCTATTTGATGATAACTTCTTGCCTCGTAGTAGCTCCTTTTAACTTAGTTTTAATTAGATAATAGATAATTGGATTCATTGCTTGCATAACTAAGGGCATGTGGTCTATTATTTTACTATATAGACTTCAATTCATAGTACCACATGCCCTTTTTTTGTATGGTATTCTTCTTTCATGTTTCTTCTAACTCAAAAGAATATCTTTTTCTTGTATGGTTTTATTGTTTCACATTTCTTAGCACATGCAAGCCACTTTATTTACGTTCAGTACATATATTACTTCCTCCATTAATGCATGGATGCCGTTTTTGTAAAAAGAAAATTGCATGGCATTTTAAAAATTAATAAATGTGTGACGCTTTAGAAATTAGACAGTTTCCAAGGCATACAGTTGACGGTTGCTTTTGACAATTGTATATGAGCAAAACCTTATATTAGATTAGATTACTTGGAAGTATTTTGCAAACAAATCGAATGTTACCATCCCATACTCATATGGCCATTAAACAAATGGACAAGTAGTTATTATGTTGCATGCTCATTAATTTGTGTGACTATCTTAAAATTAATGGTGGTGTTTTAGGGAGCACTGCAGTGCTTTCTTGCTAAATAGTACTCAAATTTCGAGCCCTCGAATATAGATCCAACGGATGAAATCACTTTTCCTTCTCTCCCATTCAAGCAGTATTTTGTCTGGGAGTACTCAATTTTCTTAGACACGATGAGATACATATATGCCTCCGGTTTATTGTCATCCCCTGTGTTTTTGTCTGTACATTGTCCTGTCTCTCGTTCCCTGGGGTGGAAAAACTGCAGCATACAACATTTCGAAACCTTCTTGATAAATATTCTTGCGTCTAAACGCAGGAATAGTGTTTGATAACACTTAAGGTCGAGCGCATACGCATGCATAATTAGCTCCTTCTCAAGCATCTCTTCTTACTGTCCGCTGGATCGCCAAGTCGTTGTGCCCGCATGGCGGATTGACGCAGAGATGGAGTAGTTCGTGATGTATTAATATTGTTTGCTACTCTGCTGCTAATTTTAGTGTGCAACCCGTGCCGAGTGAGAGTCTGCTAGCTAGGACTATACTTACCCATATTATTTGTTGGTTTCACATGGATGCTGGTCATTGCTACAGTATGCAGTTTAAAAGGAGAATCTACAATAATACTATACTGCAAGCACCAACAGCATATGCTCCATCAAACTAAACATCCCAACGAGGCGAATTAGGGTGCGTTTGGTTGGCTGGACGAGGTTGGATGGGATATAGCCATCCAATCTGGATGGGATGGAGCCATCTAGGTGTCTGTTTGGTTGGATGGATAAGGATGGGCCAATTTTTGTTACTTGTAATCCTGTACTTGGTTAGTTTTGCCATTGTTCTGTTAGGTAAATAAGGGGCCGGCCAGCTTGTTGGTCTGGGTAGTCATTAGGAGTCTGATACATGCTTAAGTTCATGCAGTACGTGTCCTAGGTTTCAGGGAGTAGTGGAGTTCATGGAGTATTTGTTTCAGCGGTTTGCCGCACATGTAGGGGCAGAGTGCTGCCACGTTTAGGAGTTGTGTTGCCTTTATATTCATGCAATTCATACAGAAAAGCTGCCGGTTTTTGCAGCACAAACATCCTGTCCACAACAGCTCTGTTTTTTGTGTATGTGAGATCTGTGCAGGTGTGTTCCATCCCGGTGTTCAAGCTTCCGGGATTTACAACAATTTTTTGTTTGGTTGGATGTATGAGGATGGATGGGATGAGCTAATTTTTTTGTTTGGTTTGTTAATTCTAACAGAGAGAAAAAATCTTTTTAAAAATTTTGTTTAAAAATTTCAGAATGAAAGAAATAAAGCGACTGTAATTTTAAAATTTATTAAAAAAAACAAAATTCCCGCTTACACTGTAGATACTACAGTGCTACGCGCGGGAGGGATTCGAACGCGAGACCGCTGAAACGAGCTTAAAGCGTCAAACCAATTGCGCTAAGCTGATGGCTGTGAAAATTAAAGGCTAATAAATACATAAACTAAGCATGTGGTGATACCTGGATGAGCCCATCCGGCCAAATTCCTGGGATCTCTCTATCCAGCATATCTAAAGAATATTCTCTTTTTTTGGGATGCCCTTGTCCACCTTGCCATCCAATCAAACAAATGGATGGGTAGAAAAACAGGGATAGGACCATCCCATCCACTTTTGTCCTTGAACCAAACACTACGTAATTGCTACCTGTAATTAAGAAAACTAGCAGATTTAACTGTGTGGCTAATAGTATGATGCAGTTGTCTTTAGTATATATTTTTCTTTGTATACAACTCTACTTCCTATAATTACAATATAATTATATTTGTTACGTAACTCTAATATTTATATATGATTAATCTGCATCGTTATAATCTGCCCCCACCAAAATAATAGGAGATACTTCTCTTTTTCTTTAGATTAATATGAGATTTTTTTCTATTTTAAGATTATTGTAGAGTTTTATTGTCCTTAAAAGGAATGAGGAGTCTTCAGTTAACGGTTTAGATATTTTTCTCTTTGCTTTGATTAATATAGGAAAATCTAGTCTTGAGAGTGAACGTAATGGCTTCTTTTGCCTCTGCTAAATATTATATGACATAAGCTCTTTTTCTAACTAAACCGTTATATTCTAGACCATCATGATTAACAAAGTAGATCTTTCTTTTTTTTCCTCTGATTAATGTAAGTATTTCTAGCCTTTAGAGCGAACGTGGTGGCTTTTTGCCTACTTTAACATTATAACTAACAGACTTACTCATGCAACGCGCATCTAGATATTATGATGCAATTGTCTTTGGTATACAACTCTACTTCTTATAATTAAAATATAATAGTGTTTGTTAAATGACTCTAATATCTATATATAATTAATCTATACTGTTATAATCCGCCCTACCAAAATAAGTGATAGAGATCTTTCTCCTTTTCTTTCGATTAATATGAGAGTTTCAGGAATTATTTTTGTTAAGATTATTTGTGGGATTTTGTATAAAATAAATAAGATGTCTCAATTATTTTTATTTATATAGATGGCAAAAATGAGACATGGATGGCAGCTGCAGTTGCAGTCTTGCAGAGCAGCAGAGGTGTCTCCAGAGTCCAGAGGCTTCCCCTTGCAGGCACAGAAAAGGCACGTTGCACACAAGACACAACAGGAAGCCTCTAGCTTGTGTGCACACGGTGCTGGTCCCTGGTTGTTCCTGTTAGGAAAGGTCATGCGCTGGCGCATGACGCTACCAACCCATGCAAATATGTTTATCCATGTGGCAACTATACGTGCAACAGCAGTCATGTCCTGGAAGCTCGGTATGGTGCAGCTGCATGCCGTTTACCCACTATATGAAGTGCAAGAAGACCACTACTGGTGGTGGTTGCGACTTCCAAGCACCATAGCTTTTCACTAACAACAGTACAGATTTACTGCTAGTACTATACCACCAAACTTGAGTTCACAGATTGCAATAACCTTTAATTGCAACCATGACCAGTATATATATAATGGCCGAATACAGTACTGCGGAAGTGCTCTTTACGACGGCGAACCTACCTATATTTTCCATGTTTTCGGCGTCATGTTGCATTTATAAGAAACAGTGGAAGATGGAGTCGTCGAAGCGCATAGTTTGTCAGTACTCAAAAGGAGGCATGTTTCATGTATCATCAATTGCAAGCACTACCTCAGAACTCAGAGGAACTCGCCTGACAAAAAGACGGGAAGCTTTGCCCTATTTGTCCTCCTCACACACTTTTTTTTCCTTCACTTTTGGTTTCTCTGAACAAAATTACAAATCTAACTCTCTTCTTAACTATAGGTGAACCGACAAGTCACATGTATCACCTACCACAGTTCTCTACTGTCGTAGGTCGCTAGCATCGTAGCTCCTCTTTCTACCGAACTCTGATACCGCGGCAGATACATACTGAGCTCGGTTACCACGATATTGTGTCCTGTCGTGTTGCCCTAGCTTGGCAACAAGCTCCTGCAGCAGTCGCTTGGGCTACCACAAGTCCAACCACCTACTGCAATGCACGGACACAATAGGTGTTATCCGTTGTTGCTTTATGATTAGGAATGAAACTATTTTTACAAATCTATTTCTACGGAAAAACACACCTTTTCCGTACTCCTGGGAGTACATACTCCCACCTCCACTTAAATGAACGCTTTATACTCATTTATCACTTTCGGTATATTTCAATAATAATTCTAAGATACTCTAATGCGACATGGTTGAAAAAATTTCATCAGAGCCTTTTTATTTTTTGCTACATACCGTTTTCCAAATATAAAAGAAATATATAAACAAATTATGATATAAAATGTAGACTTTAATGAAATTTTTCGTAGAACTCACTATCTTATAATCAGTATAGTATACTCGAAAGTGAGTGTGTGTGTGTGTGTATATATATATATATATGAAAATGGTTCCATACTTCTGGGTGTATGTACTCCCACCTCTAATATACCGTTTAAATGATGTTGTTATACCTCTTTATCTTTTTGAGTATACTCTAATACTGATTATAAGATACTCCAAAGTGAGTTCTATGAAAAATTTCATTAAAATCCACCCTTTATAGCATAATTTGTTTACATATTCTTTATACATATGGAAAAGGATATGTAGCAAAAAAAATAAAGAGTCTGATGAAATTTTTTAATCATGTTATATTAGAGTATCTTAGAATTATTATTAGAGTATACCAAAAGTGATAAAAGAGTACAAAACGTTTGTTTAAATGGTATATTAAAGGTGAGAGTATGTACTTCCAAAAGTACGGAAAGGCTTTATACCTCCCCGTCCCTGATGAAAAGAAGCGTGTAAATCGGGGGCAGGCAGGGGCGGCGTTTTCACCATCATCCTTTCTGGTCACCGCGCGATCTCGGCGGGACCGCGAAAAACCCATTCCATTCACTTTGGTCGGCCAGGCGATATCGCCGATGAGAAAAGCGAGGATATATCGGTAGCGACCGGTGGCTCTGATCCAACGGCGACAGCGAACCTGTCTCATCCTACACTGTACCGGTTGACTAATCCCGCGGTGTGTAATGTGTTTCATGCAAACCTTAATGTGCAATCTGTGTCATGCTACGTGCTGCCACTGTACGCCTGTGTGCTGCTGCTGTTCTATTTCTGCATGCGCGCGGTTTGGTGTATATCGAGTTCTTGGGCGGTTCAGCCTGCAGGTTCTGATGTATGAAGCCAGCAGTGAGTGGCTGGGTTTTCGTCTCCGTGCCATGGCCGTCGCCTGGGGAAGAATGATTCAGCTGTTTGCACGACGATGGAGGAATAAAGGTGGTTAAGGCTCTAGTGGATGTCACAATTATATATTGCCTAGTCATCGCTGTTACTGGGTCACTCCTGACTTCATCTGGAAGCAAGCTGCTCGTAGAATCCGTCAGGGGTAAATTGGTGAGCTGAGTAATACTCGCCCAGAATACTACAGCTGTTGCACAGCATGTGGCCGTCGTGATATAGCTCGCTGTCATCACTTTGCAGTCTATTCAAGTATTTCGACCTTTACCAAAACAAAAGGTGCAACAAATCGACAGACCGACCAACTAGGGCCAAGGATTCGTTCACCAAAACTCTGATTCTTGATGTAATTGCGCTGATGTTAGACCAAACGAACGTGTTCTTGCCTTCTAAAAATCGCATGATGATGGCCTCTGAAGAGCTACATCCACCACAAACTGTCTGCAATAATTTTGACACAGCCCATCATCACCTGTGGATAGACACAGCCAGCACTGTGTTCCTATCTTGAATTATAGCTGTGAAGGTATTGTTCTGAAAGAGCAAGACTGTACATGTAGCAACTGACAGGCACTTGTATCAAAGCATACAGCAACATTAAGAGTCTACATAGTTCGTGTATATCAGATGTAAGCAGCATCATTTCCAGCCTCTGAGCATCTCTATACAATGACTACAACCCATCTGCTAACAACTTTTAAACACTGCTCAATGCTCATCAGCACTCTGATGAGCACAATTAAGTACCATAGGTGGGAAACTTCAGGCCATTCCGGAAAGAGCATAGGTAGACGTCTGCTGAAGGATGTTGCCGCCTAGCTCCCCGCATTTATTCCAAAAATCCGGACCTTGTGCATGTTCGGCAGTTTGGCAACCACAAGCACGCCAACTGCAAGGGTATTGAGGAAGAGCATAGGATGTTGGTAGTCCGTGGTGTGTGAAGCTATCAAATATCTGTGAAGGAAATTGAAAAAAATGATACCACTGCAGTTAGTAACAAACAGTAGGTACGACATTAAAGATAACATCCAGGAGAAAGTATAATTGCAGATATCATGATTCTGCACTATACTTCTCATTAGCAATTAAATTTAGCATAACAACAGTGCTGAACAAGGCATGACAATCATATGTTTATTTCAGGATTAGTTACAAGCCTACAACATAGAATGCCTATTCACACTGTATGCCATGTGAACCTGACTGATGTAGTGCCTGAAAAGATTAGCAACAGGAAAGCACAGAAGTCACATTAAAGATCAGTCCATATTTATTGCCCTACAGTCATAAGGTCACATCTTCAAAAAAATCGTTTACCATGGGCAATGTAAAGAAGCCAACGAATATCTGCCAAAACAATCGAATATTATGGAAATGTAGGCAAAGCATTCAACTGTACACATTGTCTCAGACAGATTCTAATATTTGTGTGCTATAACAGAAAAATAATCCGCCTCCCGCATGGCAACACTCAAGGTTTATCTCCATGTCCTTGCAATAACCATTATGCATATTTACCGATTGATGTTGATGCTACAAATAAAGCAGTTTTCTCACTGCAGTTTGCCTTGATTGATTTCTTTTTAGTGAAAGAGAAGAGCAACATATTGGTGCAGAAGGTCCAGTCAGATGTGAAAACATAATAATAAGCCTTTATTAACCAGAGTAATGATGGACCCACGTAGAAGTTAAACTATAGATGTGCAAAGTTGGAATAGCAGCTACAAATAAAGCAGTTTTCTCACTGCAGTTTGCCTTGATTGATTTCTTTTTAGTGAAAGAGAAGAGCAACATATTGGTGCAGAAGGTCCAGTCAGATGTGAAAACATAATAATAAGCCTTTATTAACCAGAGTAATGATGGACCCACGTAGAAGTTAAACTATAGATGTGCAAAGTTGGAATAGCAAATTTCTCCAGAAAACTTAAGCGTGATGCAGAGTATAGATGTGCAAGCACACGAGATAGCGCATGTAGAAGTTAAACTATCCTTGAAGATGGGCCCATGTAGAAGTTAAACTATCCTCGAAGATGGGAACAGGAATAATTTCACAACTTCCAGAGGCAAGTTGGAAAGTTATTTTCCCAAATTGAGTGGGATGCTGATACAGAGAAGTCAGGAGAGCATAAAATTGGAATAGCAAATTTCTCCAGAATACTTGTGAACCCAAGGTCCGGAAAAAAAAACAAAGATAGTACAGAGTATAGATGTGCAAGCACATGAGATAGCCAAATAAGGCCTTCAACAAAAAGCATGGATGCTGTCCAAAGTAAATTTCTGACTGTCTGCACTGACACAACTAAATCCTAGAAAAATCCACCTCACCCAAATACCCCCATAACATTTAATTTTAGTTCTTATTTCGTTAAGGCACTCCTCTTAGCAGCAAGCTGGGTAAAATTCCCACAGCACAATCATAATTTTCATCACTTAGCAAAGACAATGCTACTTTGAGGCTGCAAAAAGTATAGTGTGTGACTCAATAAAGTATTGCATCAAACATTAGAGGTCAATAGTGACGAGTTGCAGTTAGCCTTTTCGTGGACAGCCCACATGCATGCTAAAGAAATTTCACAAAATCTCAGCTGCACCTATCTTAGCAAGCTACCATGCATAAAACGGTAAGCTCAAGACAGTCTGGAGAGGATTTTCTCGTCACTTTTCAAGAAAGCCAAAGGAATCATATCATGCCCTCTGAAGTCTGAAGGACCAAACCCAAAAGTTATGTCTATGTTTCTCGTACAGGTGCATACTATCCAGATTAAGTTGGAGTTCTCACTTTCATGATTTTAAAAGCATGACAGTGGTTACTTGAGCCAAAAAGCCAATTCCTTAAACTCCGCAAAGTGCCCAGTTAATCTATTTCTATGTCATATCCAGACAAAGGATGGCAAAGAGAATATCTGTTTCTCAGCAGCAGATTTCTTTAATAAACAGGAGTATGCAAATAAGAAACTAACCTGTGCAATAGAAACAGCATGCTGACACAATTAGAGATTTCATAAAAGAGGCAATTTACTAAATTCTCCTAACTCCTAAGAAAGGATAGGGGTTACAATTCAACATCAAATGATGTCCAGTGAGATTTCCCACAAGTTCAAAATTAATTACCTATTTAAAACAGAACATATCAACTCCAAAGGAACAAAACAAATCTTTTCCTGGGTTATACAAATTACACTTTGCAGTTAAATAATTGTACTGTATAAAGTAATGAGAAGTAATTGTAGCAACCACAGAAAAACAGCAATAATACACTAGAAGAGTTTTTTTATTTAGCACTATACAAGTACAATTGTATCAGATCCAGATGCTACAAAAGATTTATTGATTCAAGTATTGAACTCTGTGGAATACTCCAATGAAGAAGGTCACCAACTACATCGTAGAAGTGTACAATCAAGTCACATATATGCAAAATAGTGACACAACATAAGTGGCCAAAGATTAGGCTGCATAGAACAGAATATCTAGCCATTAACTAATACACTTGAAATGAATGGAACCTGTCATTCAGTATTCACGAAAGAGAATCATAGTATATACAAATCAGTAGTTTCAAAAATATATCATGACGGGGTGAAAGGGGTAAATGAGACAGTCAGCATATAGCTATATCCATTGCATGTTATTGCTCCTGAGTGTCCCCAAAGAGTTCTGATAATTACAATGGATAGAGAAATAATTACAATGGATAGAGAAATATAATAGAAAAATACTTACAGGACTACAGGAACCACAGCAAGAAACTTCCTGTTACGAGTAAGCTGTTTGCCATTGTCCATTTGCTCCCACCAAGTCAATGTATTGTACATTCCCTGGTCATCGGCAAAAGGTGTTCCCTTCTTCCAATGGAAAAAGTGGTATGTGATCTGAAATAAGATTCAAAGGGAAACCATTGGAGATGGTAGTGTTATTTGGATGAATATGACATTAGAAGGAAATAGAAATGATTAACAAAAAACAAAATGTGCAAACAACAAAACCACTGGATCCACTAACAAGTAGTACCAAAGACATCTACATGACTTTACATATATTTATACAAAATAATAAATCAAACATTTACAACATAAGTAAGCTAAAAGAGATTGTACTTGCAACAATGTTTGGATTAACTTCATATGAAAAAATAACCATGTAAGACAAACACAGGAAATATTTAGAAGTGTCATTAGCATGTGTGTGCGTTCCTGAAGAAGGCAAAACTACATACTACACTAGCACAACCACTGACAAAAGAAGTGGCACTGACGCACTGTCATTAATCTGAATATTTATGCTCCTTGGGCTTCAGCGCTTCAGATAGTAGGTTGCAGAGGTCCTTTCCCAACTTATAAACCCAACCGCCGTGGACCAGAGTGCAGGTTTGGGATGCCGCCCATGCTGTTCAAACAAAGCGGTGGTCAAACACCGAGCATAAGCATCTACATTTTAGCCGGTGGAGATATCGAAGACAAAAACAGAGGCTTTTCTTCTGCTTTTGGTTACATCCTCATCAATTCTAACGGAACTAAGTAAATTTCTATTGAAATGGGAAGAGGTGCCCTGGAACTGATATAATCTACCAACCCAAACTACATTAGTGAATGAATTAGTGTGACCGCACAAGGGGTTCCAATGATAACTCATACACACAACTGCCCGTCCAATGTTATTTGATCAGGTCCAAGGACCTAAACTATACCGCAGGCTGATGTCTCCATCAATCAATTAGTCAATTTTCGGACCAAAACACGGCGCCTAATCGAGCTGAGAGCGCACAGATCAGCACACCCTACAAGCAGCACCTACATGGAGTGGCCACATTAATACCCCTCTCACGAGGCACAGCTAGACCGAGGCGGCCGTCACAAGCTCCTGCTCAGTTCATCAGATCCATGACATGAAGGAGCCCAACCATCACGATTTGGCGAGCGCGATGGCATGCAAAGAGGGAACGGCAGGAACCCATGGAGAGAGAGGGGGGGTTCAAGGGAGGGCGTGGTTACCGCGAAGTGGAAGAGGTTGACGACGGTCCACGCCATGCCTGGGGTGCAGCCGAACACGGAGATGACGAGGAGCCAGGAGAAGAAGAGGATGAGGATGTAGGTCGTCCAGACGCCCGGGTACATGAACCACTCCGTGTTCTTGTTCAGATCCGCCGGAGGCACCGCCTGCACGTACAGCTTCGCCATCGGCCCTCCTCTCTGCCTTATTCCACGCCGGCCGCCGGGGGGAGGCAGAGGAGCGACAAGCTGCGTGTGCGGCAGCGTGCTGTGGCTGCGCGGCAGAGATTTGTAGGATCGGTGGGAGGAGGAACCGAGGGGGGAGGCTTGGCTGGTCGTTCAAAGATGGAGGCGCAAAAACAACGAGGCGGTGGGATGGGAAGTGACGGACGGGGTAGATAGACGAGAAGAGGAGGCCAGGGCGAGAGCGAGGCCGCACGGAGACGAGGTTCGCTCGGGAGGGGTTCGATCGGGTCAAAGATGGAAGGAGGGAGGGGTTTTGGGGCCTGCTGCATTGGGCGCCGAAGGATGGGGCCGCTGCCTGTGGGAAGCCTCGGCTTTAACGGGCCCTCTTGCACGCTTTTTCTTTTTCTTTTTAAATATGATACTTAGGAATAAAATCATACTAGATCAATACCAGTGCATTGCTACGAAAAATAAAATTGGTAACGAAACATAAAGATCAAGCAATAAAAGAAAATTATGCTACAAGATCAAATATCTATTTCTCCCAATTACAAAAGTTTTATGATTTTTTTCTTGATTGCAATTAAAACCAAATATATTATACGTAGCAATATATATTACCAATCTCAAAAATCAATCAATCATTTTTATCTCTTTTGCAATTTATATTACCGGATCGCGTTCCTCTTCCTCTCGCCATGCCCGATTAGCATTTGTGGAGTCCGCCTTCCTCGCCAGCCTTCGTCGCAAGCATGCTATGGCCGTATGGTCATCGCCTCGGAGAAAGAGACCACCGCCGCCACCCAGCTTTTGCACCTTCGCGTCTTCGGATCGCCACCGCCGGTGCGTGCTCTTCTCGCTTGGCGGTGGTCCATTGTCTTAAGCGGTTCGCTTACTCTTCCCAGATGACCTCTCGCTTTTGCCTATTCATCTCCATGTCTCTGGCGTACTTAGCCATCACTGGCTTCACCAGCCATGATGCCGAAGCCCATGAAGGTGAACCAGAAAACATCAGCGCCGAGGCACCCTCCACGCCATGCGCCGCCGCGTCGTTCCTCTCTCTCGCGACGTTCAGCTGAATCAACCCGTTTATCTCCAAGGGGTATGCCATTGACTCTCTCACCGCCGACGACACCCCACCAGTATCGTCGGGCAACCGCACCGAAGCGTCATACGCTTTGTTCACGTCCAACTGGCCCGCGCTGGGGTCACGGCACCCGTGGGCGTCGCGCTCTGGCTGTCCTTCTAGCCGCAGTTACTATTGACCACGACGCTTGGCCTCCTGCACCTCACGGCCATGTACGTCGGTCTGTCACTTATTAATTAGTTCGTCGAGTTCATTCGCCGCGGCAGCACGACATTCGTCGTGGCCAGCTATTAATTGCCAGCAATAATCAGGGATTTTGCTATAATAATCAGCCATATTTAGAGAGATATGGCTGGCTGTAAATCAGGAAAGAATAATTAACTATAATGACCTATCATTATTGGGGATATGACCAGGAGGAGGGCTAGGAA
Organism: Guadua angustifolia; assembly: GCA_036346375.1. Lineage (NCBI taxonomy): Eukaryota > Viridiplantae > Streptophyta > Magnoliopsida > Poales > Poaceae > Guadua > Guadua angustifolia. The sequence goes on from CM070502.1 coordinate 13,881,871, forward strand.
GAACGACGGACCGCTGCCACCAACTGCTAATTTATATATTAGTATAGAAAAATGGTTTTCTCCCTTACCATAAAAGCAATGGTAGATAGCACGCCGCTGACATATGTCTTTGTCATACGTATAGCAATGAGTTCGGACCTCTTGTGATAGGAGATGTGCCACCATGCAACCCGCCGCTATCCCCGAGCTCGACAGGACCCTCGCCACTGGCACCTCTCTTGCCACAATGGGCCATGAGCTATTGCCGTGGTCCGACAAGGTGCTACTGGACCGATTGTTTGTCACGGTACACATGCACGACAGGTAACGCGTATCACCTATCGTTGTTTTTACGATCGAGGAGGGAACTATATTTACAATTTTATTCACGTAAGGATGAGATTTGCTAAAAATATGCTTCCACGAGTCATGGCTGTGCACGGCCAGCGCATAACACACGTGCTAGCTAGGATTTTTTTTTAAATAATACATTTTAAAATAATTTTGTAAAGAATATCCTAATTTTTTATAAAAATATATTTTTTGTCGCCACATGAATTAACCATAGAAGATCAATTGTTAAATACATCAACGATAGGCTTTCTATCACCAAATGTATGCACCCGTGTGTCTATCGCCCTCCGCTAATGCGATGGCCAACAGACTAGGGATGGCAATCCGGTGCGGCGGGCATGGGTAGTTCTGGCTCATACCTATGTCCATTAGCCAAAATCTCTCCTACAGATATACCCGCGAAGGGTGGCGAGCGAAGAATCTCACCATCCTAGTCACCCTGCAGGCACCTGATACCTATAGGCATACCGTTTACCCGCCACCATCAACAATTCTTTCAACTAAAGGGCATTAGGAGCTAATGAGCTACAGTATTGATATAATACTTTTGATGAAATTGTGGAAATCAGCTATATTCTGTGTATTGAAGAATGTTATCAATGATTTAAAATTTCAAATGCACATGAGAAAAAGAATTAAAATAACACATACAGACAAATAACACACAAATATTCAAGTTCAACAATTAAGATGAAAATAGTTTATCAATCATCACACATACTAAGTTCAATAATTAAAATTGAAACAATTTATCAGTAGTCATCATTTACATCACAAGTCGTCCATCACGGTATCACCAATCACAAATTGCTAATATGAGGTACCACAAATTAAGGATCAAGGGGCCGATTGAGCGTCTGTTGTGGCCCACATGTCAATAGAAGGTGGTGGGTAATTGGGCGGAATGGGTACGGGTGGAGCTCTCCCCATACCTGTACCCGTTTTCCCGTCAGGCAAAATTTGCCCCCTATAAACATACCCGCGGATAACAAAAAGATGAACATACACACCGTTATTAGGGTTTTTACTCACAGGTACATAGGTAATCGAGTAAGATTGCTATCCTTACAACATACCAGGTTGCGTTACTTGAGGCATCTATGTTGATGGCACGCACTGGTGATGTGATGAGCCAGCTATGCGACGCGTCATGTTAGCGGTGGCGATAGGTGGGATTTGCGTGTAGGGCTGGCTATCGAGCCGGCTAGGCTCGGCTCGTGCAAACTCTCAAAAAACTCGCTTGGCTCGGCTCGGCTTGTTAAGCTAACGATTTGAAATGTTGGCTCGACTCAGTTTGGTAAAAAGCTCGAGCTGCTCATGAAGAGCTCACGAGCCACATTAACCAAGATGAGATAAGTTGAGCTAGGCTAAGCCACGTGAGCTAGAGCAATTAGTCAAGAGATAATTACATAGACATACATTAATTTAAATATTTAGCTAATTAAAGATCTTTTACATCAAAAGCTAATAGGCCGTCACCTAGACATCTTAAGTTTAGTAGTCTAACTACAAATGCCGAAGTAGTTAACAACCCAAATTTTAAAGTCAGGCATCCCTTTTAGTTCAAGGTCAGCCATCATTCCATCAGCAGAGCTTCCCATAGTTAAGACTTCAAAACTAACTGAAGGATCGGAAATGGCGATCAGAGAGGGGAGAGAACCAAAGCCTCACTAGATTAAATACATACGAAAGAATGAAATTTTATGAAACTTTCAATCCGGGGTGGCACTACTGTGTGAAAGGACCGAGATGTCGCCTAGAGGGGGGTGAATAGGCATTTTCAAATTTTAAATCGCAGTGAAATTAACACTTTGGATACTCCGAAATTTACTTCGGACTGTCCGAGTGGTTCGGATAGTCCGAGTTAACTTTCGGATAGTCCGAACGTATCAGGGCACAAGAACCCTAGAAAGTAGATCTAGCAAATCTAGAGGATGATTCTAGCACCCAATGAAATATCTTAGCTAAGAAAACTTGCAGAAGATGAAATCCCACCAAGATCTACCACAAGAAGCTACTAAACACTTGAATCCCCAAAAAATTTAAACTAAGCACAAAAGGGGACAAAAGAGAAAACCAAGATCCAAAGAGACACAACGATTTTTACCCGAAGTTCAAATCCTTAAGGGGATCCTACGTCTCCGTTGAGGCGGCACCAAGCCGGGGTCTCTTTCAACCCTAATCCTCAAGGTGTTGCACAAAGCACTCACCTACTTCTTCTTTGAATCCTTCCCTTGTGGAGGTGGATTCGACCTTCACAAACTTCCGGGGGCTTCCCACACAAACTTGGGAGCTCACCGGCGACTCCTAGCCGTCTAGGAGTCCTCAACCTCCAAGAGTAAAAGATTCGGTGAGAAATCAGTGAGAGGATGACTTTTGTGCTCAAGATGAATCAAGTTCTCTAAATCTTTCAATCTCTCTACTCACTCAACCTCCAAAGATTTACAAATCACAAGAACAAGAGTGAGTGAGGGCTTGAGCTCTAGAGGCTTGGAATGGCAGCAAATGAGTGGAATTAATGCTCTTGTTACTGTTAGGTGAGAGTTTGAAGCTTTTATAGCCACTGAAAAACTAGCCATTTGAGTTGTGCCCGAGTCTGTTCGGATAGTCCGAACAGAGTGAATTCTGGGCAACCGAGCGACTCAGTTCGGACAGTCTGAACATTTCTTCAGACAGTCCGAACACTTCGGATAGTCCAAGTGTTCGGATACTCTGAAAAATCTTCGGACACTCCGAACCCAAATAAACTTGACCTAACCGAGGGGGTGCACTCGGATACTTCGAACATATATTCGGACATTCCGAACCCAAATTTGCCTGACCAACAGAGGGGGTCAACTCGGACATTCCGAACTAGGGTTCAGATACTCCGAACTGTTTTGAACAAAATGCCCCCAAGACTTTACACTTTGACTCATTTTGAGACTAGAATCATCATTGAGCACATTAAGTCATTCTAAAGCTATTTCTCATCATATCCCTCTTTATAGTACGGCCATCCTTAAACTCAAATAAAATTAAAATAGATATACAACCGTTGAGTTTAAACGATGCTTTTTCTCCTTTGATTTGAGGGGCCTCTTTTCTTAAGCGACTTTCACATGAGCGTAATAATCTGTTCACAATACTCATAAAACTCATTAGTCACTTAATCTTGTTGTCATTAATCACCAAAATCATTGAGGGGCCTAGATGCACTTTCAATCTCTCCCTTTTTGGTGAATTGATGACAACACAATTAGATTTATAATTGAATTGAAATGAGATTGTATTTGGAGTACCAAATACATGGTGGAGCTCCCCCTAAATGTGTGCATTAGAAAATTTTGAGTGGAATCTCAAATGCACATATTTACGGAAAATTTTTGCGAGAGCTCCCCCTATATTTTTGCTTCAAGAGAGTATAACAGTATATTTGACGAATAATTGCACAAATAAATATGACATGATATCACACAAATGCATTACGAAAGGGAATTAACAAAAAGCAAACATAGTTCATCATCCAACAAAAGCAATACGACAAATAACCAAGCAAAACAAAGCAACAAAATAAATCTAGTCCTCTCCCCCTTTGGCATCAAGACACCAAAAGGGTCACTCCTCGCCAAGTGCCGTAAGTAAATAAATCCATCCTTTGCTGGTGCATAAGCAGAATCACCTTCATCATCTCTAGTCGGCGCAGAGACAGTGGGAAGGTCAAAGAGCTGCCGAGTCTCCGAATCCACAGTCGCTGTATCTGACTCAGACTCAGACTCCTCAAATGAGCAAGATAGGTTGAGCTTCCCTTTGATTACGTTCAGTTGACGACGAGTGTCAGCAAGCTTCACATTCATTTCCTTGATCTTCTTATGGTTCTTCACTCCCAGGCAGAAAATGGCACGAAACATAGACTTGATTGAGCTACCTGAAGAGGAAGGACCAGCTGGAGAAGGAGGTCTAGCAGAGGAGGAAGGAGCAGCTGTCCTGGAATCTGGTGCTGACGATCTGGGTCTGTCATCTCTAGCAGAAGGAGCAGGAGGAGGTAGAGCCTTGATCAATCTGACACGGTAAGGAACATGGTCCACATCCTTAGCAAACCAAAGACCGGATATGCTCTCGACCATGCACATGACATAAGGAGCAAATCCACAGCTGCTGTGAGGGCTAATCGAGTTGAGGCGGATCTCCTGCCAGATAAACTCAAACACATCAAAGGGCCTCAATCCCTCACCGATCCTCGGCAGAAGGTTCCTAGAATAGGAACTGATATTTGTGGCATCTCCCTCCTTAGGCCACAAAGTCTTCCTCAACAGCTTGTATAAGATAGCATAAAATGGCTTCAAACCCTTTGTGGTCCCAAGCTTGAAATTCTGAGTTTCATCATAGAGAGGATCCAAATCATTTATGCCCGAGGTGTCCAGAGTGTGCAACTTGTCCAAATTTTCCCAGTTGTCAGTTGAGAAGCCCAAACAGTCGACAAACTGAGCCTTGGTCATAGAATAGTACAAGCCATCAACCATAAACCACATTGTGCTCTCAGCGTCGGTGTCAATATAAAGGGTGGCATAGAATTGTGCCACCACTTCATTGTTCCACTTGCATTTAAAAGACATGACATCCTTCAGGTTATGGCGCTCACAGGCTGCAATGACTTCATTAAACACGATGTCCTCTTGCTGCGCCATATATTCCCAATCAATATACTGCATGAGAGCCACTGGGTTTTTCTTTTCTGCGATCACTGAGTCATAGAAATCCTGCTGAAAGTGATTCCAAAATCTCTTATCCACATAGTCTTCCTGAAGATACATCAGTGGATCTTCACTTCTGTGCTGGCGAACCTCTTTGCCTCTCCCTTGTCCAATGCTAGTAATCGATTTTCTTTTTGGGAGTGACACCCATAGGAGTTATGCGAATGGACGGGTGAATTTGCAATGGTCCAATCAACTTCTCAAGACTGCAGCTTCAAAGACACTTGGCTACCCTCATCCTTGGCATTGCAGCCCGGGGATCCTCAGCAGCACTTACCCCCTTGCCCACCTCCACCATGACCTGAAGCAGCCGCATGTGATGATTTGCTTCTCTTGCGAATCGCCAAGCGCTTCTTTCTTCCGGCGGACTGAGCTGGAGGAGACTCTGGAGGGGAGTCTGGAGAAGAACCCACGGGAGCCGTCGAAGATCCACCGGCGGGGTGATCATGCTTCGCCTTCTTTTTGCGAGCCATGGTGATGTCGATTTGGCGAGATTTGCGAGGAGAAGGATTGTCACCCTGAGAAGGATCCATTCTAGAGTATACAAAGGTAGAAACAAGATTAGACTCTAATTAAAATCTAGATGAATATCAAAGAGTTGAAATGAACTCACAAACTTCGGATAGTCCGGAGTTATCTTCGGACAGTCCGAAGTATCTTCGGACACTCCGAACGAAAACTCGGACAGTCCGAGGTGAAAATTCACAAACCCTAAAATACTCAACGTAGATAATAATCCAATGAAACTAGAGTTAATCATGGGAAGACTATCCTAGCAAAGTCTAGAATAATCCAGAATTCAAAGATTTACAAAATTAGATGAGAAATTGCCGAAACAAAGGTAGGTTCAAACCAACCTTTGGAGAGCGAAAACCGGCGATTTCGGGACAAATTTAGGGCAAAAAGGTGATGGAGATGAACCCCTTGCACTTGAGAGAGATCTTGGAGCCCCCAATCCACAAGAACTCCGGCCAAACTTCAAGATCCAAGAGTTGGGGCGGAGAGGAAGAGAGAGAAACCAAAATTTGGAATGAGGGGAAGAAAAGAGGAAGAAGGGAGGTCGGGCTGGGTTAAATAGCTCGAGACCCCACTTCGGACAGTCCGAACGTAAGTTCGGATAGTCCGAACAGTTCGGATAGTCCGAATGGAATTTTGGACAGTCCAAGCTGTCTTTTCAGGATGGCATGAAACAAAAGCAGGAATGGCTCCGAAGCGAGAAATAGATAAGATATCCTAAGGAGTCAAGTCATCATGTGACCAGCAAGCCACTCAACCAATCAAACCATGATCACAAGATGGTTGACAAGATCCGAAGATCAAAAACCAATTAACACAGGAAAAATTGAGAGAAATAAATCGAAATAAGTTTTTCTAAAACATTTTCCACTCATCACCAAATTGAATGCATATTTCAAGCCAAGTTGCAAGAGTTTAAGATATTTAGCCCACTTCTCAACTCACAAAATCTCTTTTCATCAAGGGGCTTGATGAAAATATCGGCTAATTGATCATTTGTACTCACATGTTGAATATCGATATCGCCTTTAGTGGAATGATCTCTTAGGAAATGATGGCGAATGTCGATATGCTTTGTACGGGAATGTTGGACGGGATTGTTGGCAATTTTTATGGCGCTCTCATTGTCACACAAAAGTGGGACATGGTTATAGGTTAGGCCATAATCATTTAGAGTTTGTCTCATCCAAAGCAATTGGACGCAACAACTCCCGGCGGCAATATACTCGGCTTCGGCTGTGGATAGGGCTATGGAATTTTATTTCTTGGAAGACTAAGAAACAAGGGATCTACCTAAGAATTGACAAGCTCCCGAGGTACTCTTCCTATCCACTTTACATCCGGCATAATCCGCATCGGAATAGCCAACTAATTCAAAAGATGAACCTTTTGGATACCAAAGCCAAAATGAGGAGTGTGCACTAAATATCTCAAGATTCTTTTTACGGCCACCATGTGGCACTCTTTAGGAGCGGCTTGAAACCGTGCACACATGCACACACTAAGCATAATATCGGGCCTAGATGCACAAAGGTAAAGTAGAGATCCGATCATCGAACGTATACCTTTTGGACGATTGGTTTACCTTCTTTGTCGAGGTCTAGATGCCCGTTGGCTTGCATTGGCGTCTTGATTGGCTTGGCATTCTCCATACCGAACTTCTTGAGCATATTCTTGTTGTACTTGGTTTGACATATGAAGGTTCCATCCTTGAATTGCTTGACTTGAAAACAGAGGAAGAACTTCAATTCACCCATCATGGACATCTCGAATCTTTTGGTCATTATCCTGCTAAACTCTTTGCACAATTGTTCATTAGTGGACCCAAATATAATATCATCAACATATATTTGGCAAACAAATAAATCATTATCAATGTGCTTAGTAAAGAGAGTAGGGTCGGCCTTTCCGACTACAAAACTTTGTTCGAGAAGAAAGTCACGAAGACACTCGAACCATGCTATTGGTGCTTGCTTAAGTCTATATAGAGCCTTGTGTAGAAAGTAGACATGGTCCGGATAGTTTGAATCTTTGAAGCCAGGTGATTGCTCAACATAGACCAACTCGGAGAGTGGTCCATTCAAGAAAGCGCTTTTCACATCCATTTGGTACAACTTAAAATCATGGTGAGTAGCAAAGGCAAGTAATATTCTAATAGATTCAAGCCTAGCTACGGGAGCATATGTTTCATCGAAATCGAAACCTTCGATTTGAGTGAAGCCTTGAGCGACCAACCGAGCTTTGTTTCTATTCACTAGTCCATGCTCGTCTTGCTTGTTCCGAAACACCCACTTCATTCCAATCACATTTTGCTTGGGCCTTTCGACAAACTTCCATACTTGATTTCACTCGAAATTGTTTAGCTCTTCTTGCATGGCCATCACCCAATCCGGATCTTGTAGTGCTTCTTCTACCTTAAGAGGTTCAAGAGAAGAAACAAAAGAGTAAAATTCACAAAAATTTGCAACTCGAGATCTAGTGGATACTCCCTTGTTAATATCTCCAAGTATGTTGTCGACCGGGTGATCTCGTTGTATGCTTTGATGAACTCTTGGATGAGGGACCGTTGCATTTAATCTTTGGATAGGGCTCCCATCATCTTGAGCGGTGTTCGAGCCACCTTGAACTTGCATAGACGAGGAAGGAGCATCACTCGAAGCATCCAAAGTTGCATCCGGACTCTTTGGACTAGTCCGGATATTCTGAGTCTCATTCCGGGCATCTTGAGTTGAAGTGCTCGGGATTGCTTCTTGCTCAAGTGGTCTCACTTCCCCAATTGCCAATTTCTTGATTGATTCGCATGGAGGTTCTTCCTGTCAATCACAGCACGATCAACTTGTTCTACTTGAGAACCGTTAGTTTCATCAAATGTTACGTCACGCGAGATTTCAACTACACTGGTGATGTTGTTGAAAACTCGGTATGCGTAAGCATTTGACCCATAACCAAATAAGAACCCTTCATCTACTTTAGGAGCAAATTTAGAAGACTTAGCTTTCTTGTTAAGGATATAGCATTTGCTTCCGAAGACTCGAAAGTAGGAGACATTTGATTTCTTCCCGGTGAGAAGCTCGTATGCCGCTTTCTTTAAAATTTTGTGAAGATATAGGTGGTTGGTGCTATGACACGCAGTGTTGATGGCCTTCGCTCAAAATATGTCGGAGACCTTGTACTCGTCAAGCATCGTGCGCGCCATCTCGATGAGGGTACGATTCTTACTTTCGACTACCCCATTTTGTTGAGGGGAATAGGGAGCCGAAAACTCATGCTTGATGCCTTCTTCATCGAGATACTCCTCCACACGGTGTTCTTGAATTCGGCCCTTTGACATTGTCACTACCAACCCAATTCTCTTGATCTTCACTTCAAACTCATTTTGGGCCCTTCTCATGAATTTCTTTAGAGTTCCTTGGGCTTCATTTTTATCATGCAAGAAAAATACCCAAGTGAAACGAGAAAATCATCAACAATAACTAAACCATACTTGTTTCCTCCAATTCTTATGTAGATGACCGGGCGAACAAATCCATGTGAAGCATCTCCAATGGTCTTGAGATAATCATCCCGTTCTTGGCGGGATGAGAAGCTCCAATTTGCTTCCTAAACTCTCATGAATATTTATTTCATCATTCCATTACTTATTATACACAAATGCTCATTAAAAACCATGCTAGCACCACAATCAAAGTTTAATATAAATAATAATCTTGTAGTTCAAGAATTGAATTCTTTTGCATATTTGGATTCTTATGGATTTTAAATGAATATAGAAATTTACTCTACTAAAATTGGATCAAACATTCACAAATTATTTATCGTTTGATTTTACCGGTTGGAAAATAGTAGGAAATGACAATGCGTTTTCATTCACGGGGCGCCTTTTACTGAGCTGAGCTCCTTGCTTGGTGAGGGTGACGAGAAGGTCCGCGCGAGAGAAAGCGAGCATCCACTAGGGTGGCAGCCAGCGCTCAAGCCGAATCCGTGAGGCGGCGGCCCGAGGAGCAAGAACTTCGCGAGGTGAGTCTGGGAGTGTAACCGATCCGTGGGAGAACTTCAAGAGTGCGCCCCGACGAGGCGGCCATGGCGGTGACAAGGAGAAGATGAACAAGGCTTTTAGAGATTGAATCGGTAGTCTTTTGAGCATTAAGAGTCTTGGAGGTCCCATTTTGGGGTTTACCTAGAAGGAGAGTCTCAGGGGGCATCCTGATGGCGCATTGCGGGAAGGAGGGCTCATGGCGGCACACACTTTTGCCTGGTAGCTTGAAGATTTTGGGGGCTTTTGATCGGTGGTGCGTGGTGATGCTCCGGCTAAGAGGTTGAGGATGGTTGGCTCTGCCGCTCGGATTTTGCCGCCCTTGGAGCTCGGAGGTTCTGACAATGGAGAAGCGGGGAGTTTCTTCGCTCGGTGAGGAAGAAGAGAATGAGGAGGTCTCCTGCTGACAGTTGAGGCGGCTTATAGCCAGTGTGCAGCGTGTGAGTGGGCCGTGGCGTGTCGAGCTCGCTGCGCTCGGCCGAAGACTTCGCCTCGGTGGAGCGAGCGGAGAGGAAGAAACGGGGGTTGAAGGAAGAGTGCAGGCGAGGTCTGGGTCCATTGTCGATGTTGGAGTTCCTTCATTGTGCCAGAGCGGAAAAAAACGAATAGCCCTACGTCGGTGACTAATCGAATTTCTCGTTTGGATTTTGATTTTTGATTGAGATCGATTGAAGTCTATTATGGCTTGGCATGCTCTACATACTCTATCTTTTTCAAAGACAACATTGGTTAATCCAAGAATGTGATTGCCTTTAAGAAGTTTGTGGAGGTTTCTCATACCAACATGGGCAAGTTGGCGATGCCATAACCAACCCATGCTAGATTTAGCCATAAGACACGTTTCAAGGTTGATTCTATCCGTAGTCCAAAATACCATAACCATTGTAAGTTTAGTTCATGCACTTATTAAGGGGGAGCACATGCATCTTCAAATGTTCTTTTATACTCTGTCAAGCTAACTCTGTTTTGCAGAAAATTTGAGAAATTATTAACTAGTAAGGTATGTTGTCATCAATCACCAAAAAGGGGGAGATTGATAGCATCTAGGCCCCCTCAATCTTTATCATGTTTTGTTGAATAAGTTTTGGTGTTGATGATCAAGTTAATAATTCCTCCTGCTATGAAGGACTTATGCTGAAATCATGGATGGAACAAATTGGACAAACAAGAATAAGGTATTTGATTTCTAGTTTATGACTTGGGAGTTGATTCAAGTCAAATAGCTAGGGTTATTTTTGCTTTGGCTGTACTACAAAGAGGGACTTTGCACAAATTGGTATTTTGGTTCATAAGGCTAAGACAAAACTAGATCGTTTGGAGCTAAAATTCTTAGTTCGTCAGTTCCTTTAAAAACAAAATTCCTGTTTTTATCAAGACCATTTTTTTGGTGACAGACCGAAATACAATGCTCATGTCTAAATCTGTCACAGTCTAGCCAAAGTTCTTTTCCCAAACCAAAGTCAATTTTGTTCATCATCAAGATTCTTTCTAGATATTCTGAACAAAGTTCTATTCACTTATGACGGACCAAATCCCATATTCCTTTATCCCTAAGTCCGTGGTGAAATATGTTTGAAAAATCTCATTCAGCTGATGTTGTTCATCTATGACGGACCAAATTTTTAGTCCGTTATACACATGTTTTCAGCCGATCAAAAATTTCCTGAGTTATCCATCTATCACGGACCAAACTTTTGGTCCGCCATACACATATCGATGTCTAAGCAAATGTTTTCTCAATTGTCTATCTATGATGGACCAAATTTTTGGTTCGGCATAATTTTAAAGATTTCTATATCTTCTGATAGACAAATCTTTGATTTTAAGTCTTTGAATCCATTGATGAAATCATATTCATTTTCACAAAATTTCTTACTCTAGTTGGATCAAATATTGTGTTTTCAAAGTTTAGTCCGTGGCAAATGTAAATCATTTGACTAAACTCTTTTGTCAAAAATTGATCCTTAGCTACTGATCTTGTCAGGTTCCATCTATGACGGACCAAATTTTTGGTCCGCCATACACATGAGACTTCATTTCTTCTGACGGACCAAACCTTGCTTCTTTGTCCATGTATGACGGACCAAATATTTTGGTCCGCCACAATTGTGCAAATTTGGTCCGTGATATACATGATCAGTGTCGTTAAGATTAAAATTTTGGTCCGTTGTAAACGTGTTTTAGCTCAAAATTGACACTCTGAGCTTCACTCTGAAACTCAAAACCTCATTCATTCTAAGTGTTTTAGCTCCAAGCAAGTGTCTAGTGCTGTTGTTTGCGAGTGAACCAAGAGACAGAACTTGTGTGAGTTTATTACTTTTGGATCTCTGTAATCCTAGACAGCTTGGAGGAGGTGAAAAGTGCGACTTGTCCAGAGGAGATTGTGGAAGGCCACTTTTGTTTGTGAAGGGTTTGTAGCTCACCTTACTTGAGTGGTGAAAGAGCTACCCGAGTGAGAACCATTGCTGCTGCGGCTAGCTGTGGTGAAGCAATACTTCGAGAGAAGTGCTTCAATGTGGAGTAGGAGGAATGCTCTGAACCACGGGATAAATATTTGTCTCAATCTGTTTTTACTTTATATTGAATTGCTTTCGCTGTTATTTCAGTTTACTATTATCTTTGTTACATTCTGACATTACCTCACCTACTCACATAGAATAGTTAACTGTAATCAAGAATTAAAATTTGAAGAGTTGCCTATTCACCCCCCTCTAGGCCAACTCGTTCCTTCAATAGTACGGCCATCCTTAAACTCAAATAAAATTAAAATAGATATACAACCGTTGAGTTTAAACGATGCCTTTTCTCCTTTGATTTGAGGGGCCTCTTTTCTTAAGCGACTTTCACATGAGCGTAATAATCTGTTCACAATACTCATAAAGCTCATTAGTCACTTAATCTTGTTGTCATTAATCACCAAAATCATTGAGGGGCCTAGATTTACTTTTACCGTGCTACATGACCGGTAGTGTTGGGATGAACAGTCACCCGATAATATTAGGTTGTTGCAGCGGTATTGCTAATGAATAGTAAAAATAGGGATGAATAGTGAAATCAGCACAATTTAAGATCAAAAATTCATATAATTTTTTATCAGCTGATCTAAACCCTATGAAATTTTATAGGCACCTTTCTATAGATGTTAGGAACTTATTCCAACCTTCAATCACAAGGATTGACGTTAAAGTTTCTGATCTTTTTTCAGTTCAAGGAAGAGTGCATAAAAACGAGCTCAAGAATAAAAATTTAGCCCTAAGCTTGCTCGTGGGATTTTAATAATCAAGTTGATCTTAGATAGCCTTCTACATATCATAGCAAGCAAGAATTCCCAAGAAAGATCCCTCAAACAAGCATGATTAAGATTTACCTCAAGAATTTTCTTCTCAACTCAAAACCGGGTTTTGGAGAAACTTAGATGATCAAGAAGAAGCTTGCCTAAATGATTAAGGAGATGATCTACAAAGGATACATCTGTCAATCATACATCCTTAGCAGCACGAGATCAAATAAGAAAGAAACTACAAAAAAATCAAGAGCCAAGCAAGAAGATCAAAACTTGAGATAAAAACTTGAGAAAAGAGATGATTTGCATTCAGATCACGAGGAAGGTTTACAAAACCTCTTACCTAAGGGCAAAGCTCTTAACGAGCACTCACACAAGCATGCAAGAAAATCAAAATCTTGTGAAAACCCTAATCCTCCTCTTAGGCTTAGTGGCTTAGAGCCTCTCCTCCCGCTACATCTCATTATGTAGTGGAGGCAACTTTAACCTCAAAACCTGGATACACATATGGATACCATCCACATTTGCATAGGTTAACCCGAAACCCAATACTCTTAATGAGTTTTTCACTTACACAAGCACGCTCTTCAAAGTGGCCATTACATTAACGTCAAATCTGCTCCGCAAGCCCGAATTTGCTTCCATTGGCGTGACCTAACCACTTAGACCACCATCGCGGTTTTTCAAACCGCCTTAGCCACCAGTATTGAGCAAATTACCAATTTTCTCCAAGACCGGTCTTCCTTCTTTTCGAAGCATCACCCATACTTCATCACTTTCCACGTGACTCCAATTACTTGCCGCCAAGTCTGTCACGCGTTCGGACTCCCCCAAACCGTCTTAGCTTGCAAGCGGGCCTAAGTCTCTTGACGTGCCACGTGTCCTTGATCGCTTCACTATGATGGCACCGGTTTCCTTAACAGTTCTAGACCTCAACTCCTCATTGAGCCAAGTCCTGGTCCATACTATTATACGTCATGTCCATTACAAGTGCTTCATGCTCTGATTATTTGTCTTCTCAACTTGCAACCACCTCTCGGCCCCAGTCATCTTCCGGCATCCCTTGACTATCTGGACCTCAGCTGTCCTAGCATAGTCCCGGTCTCGCCCTCACCTCACTATGACATTGCTCCAAAGTACTACAACCAACACAGATAACCAAACCGTCACATAGCACTCACATAGCACTCTTCACAATATATGCAATAATCATCACAAAAACCCAACAACAATTTATAAATTATTGTCAAACCTAATACTACTACCAACCAAAGACGGTAGTACCTTTCCCTCTGAAAACTCAGCATAAACACCCTTTAGAAAATAGCTACCGCTACTATGGGCCGGTAGTGCCGCTCCCCTAGCACTACCACCCTTAGCACACTGATAGTACCGCTCTGTCAGAAACCTTAGAGAACTCTCTCTGTAAAATAGTTACCACCACTCTGAGACTGGTAGCACCGCAAGGCTAACACTACTGCCATCCCAGGACGATAGTGCCGCCTGGCGCCACTACAAGGTCGGTAGTGCTGCCCAACACTAACAATACCCCAAATTGCTTCAAATTCAAAATAGAATTTAAGTCAAACTCAAACTTAACCACCATATGCTCAAATACTATCAATAACTTATCATAAATATGGATAGATCTCCACATGGTTTTTCACCAACAATACACAGGGTCTGTTTATTTTAGCTTTAGATTCTCTAAAAGCTGATTCTGGATTGTGGTTGTAAAGAAGCTAATTCTCTAGAAACTAGAATCTAAAAGCACATACGAAATGGATTGTGGATTCTAATGTATATGGGTGGGTTTTATTATGAGAATCAAATTTTAGAATTGGGCTATTTATTTTTTATTCTGCTTTTGGGACCAAAATCTAGGATCAAAAGCAAAAACAACAGGCCATCAAAGCTTCAGTTTCTACACAAAAATGCCACCAAACAACTAGTCATCAATTTTAAGTGGTGAAATAACACCAAAATAAACTGCAAACACAAGCAAAAAAAAAAGGCGCTTACTAATTACTTCCCACCCTGGTATTAGCTAAAGAAATGTGTTCAATATCAAATAGGTTGAGTCTTAACGAGCTAACGAGTGGCTCGTGAGTTAACTCGAGCTCGACTCGCTAAGATAACTAGTTGGGAAGACGGCTCGGCTCATTTATTTTACGAGCTAAGTTTATAACAAGTTGAGTTTGAACAGCTCATGAGCTTTGAGCTTTGAGCTTTTCTACCACCCCTATTTGTGTAGCATGGTGGGTGGCATGCAAGTGGAATGTGTATGGGCTACGGCTACGGGTCTGTCAAGTTTGAGATCGATCCTACTAGTCTAAGTCTAAGCGTATTACATGGTGATGGGCCGGTCCTTTTCTTCTTCGGTTCGAGTCATGCAGGTCGCTAGTCCTTGTATCCAGAGTTCCAGACGCGATGCCCTTTTGTTTTGTTCTGGCAGCCAAAACCGTCAACCAAATATGTTTGGTAGAGTCAACAAGGGCCAGCGAAAAGATTGCTTTTTTTTTCATAACGGTGGAGCTTGCAAGATGTTCTCAGCCTCTCAGAAGAGACTAATCTAGGTCGAATTCTGGACTGGTTCCCAGATTTCGACTACCATCACGCAAATATGACGTCCTGATTGGTTGATCAATGGTTGGACAAGCACGCTCGGGGACAATTTCGGAGATACGGCCGTTCCCGGTTAATGCTCTCGCCTGATTCTCTCTTTCTCCTTGCCTTTCGATCACTTCAAGAAAATTCGAGCTCCCTACAGAGCAGCTGTGTCAGCAGGCAAGCTTTCACCGGATAACGCATTGAGCACTCTTAATTACAATTCCCTTTTCTCCCTTGTACCATAAGGATCTACGACAAGATAGGAGGACTATGTAACATAGATGGGATCATGAGACAGATCATGAAAAATGGAAAAACATGAACATTTTCAACACCTGAATACAGAAAAATAAAGACAAGGGAACTCAATCCGATAAACAAAAATTAATCATCACTACACACAGAACAACCAACATACACTCACAACCGTCTCCTGATTACAGATGACAACATTGAGATTCCTAAATTGGTTACATAAGATTTTTTTCGACAAATGGGTAGATAATAATTTGTACATTTTCTAACGAACATCACTAACAGCAATTTTTCTTCATGCCAAAATAGATGTTCGCTACATCCTCTACCGTTTTGTCATTTCTATCAACACCTGATAGTCAACATCAAGGACCAATCAACACTCCAAAATTCCAAATGCTTTCTGTTGGCATCGCCTACTTTGATCTACTCGAAATGTTTGTCGGCGTTGCTATCTCTCGGCAAGGCCAACCGGAATTGATATTGGAGAGTGCTGATGCTCCGCAAAAGTTGGAACCCCATTGGTAATGACTTTGGCCAGCTGGTCAGAAGATCGGCTGAGGCTATTTTGCTGCAGTAACTGGACAAGTGACAAAAATATATCCATCCTAGTCACATTCTTGTTTGCCTGCAAAACCAAGAGCACATTAAAAAAAGCTAGTGAAGCCAAAAAAAAATCCGAAAAATCATTTTCTTCACTACCTCGACAAGAAATCGCGCCATTATCTTGCCATCACGGAGTTCCAACAGTCCCTTCAAGATTGTCAGTCCAAATCCACGTATGGTGTCTGCTATCTCTAGAAAAAAACCGCGTTCCTCACATAGCATCTGTGGAACAGCAAACAGATTGTCTCAAATGTCTGCCTTGCGGAAAAAAAAAAAGAACAGTAGGTTACTTCTGAATCATACCTCGACAAGCATCTGACCAGGCCGTGCAAGATCCTCAACAATTATTGGGCAAACCATAGTCTGTCCTGAAACCTCATAGGCCCACGTGGCACCACCATTGCTTCCAGCACTGGAGTTATCTTTCAAGACAACACCACTTGAGTTTTCTTTCAAGACAGCACCACTATCCTTGCTGATCATCTTCACAAGAATATACAGTCAGTGAGGAAAGCCAACTGGAATTGTTTCAGTTATAGAAGGCTTATATGCATTCTTCAGAATACCATACCTTTGGTTCATCAGCTTGCTTAATTTTCTCTGCATACTTTGTTACACTTTGTAGAAAGAGCATATGCTTGATTGTTCGGTCCAACAAAGCATCAATGCTACACTGTTGTGTAGAAGACAATATAAAACTCAGTCACTTTCTATCAGTCTAAACATAAACAGAGATAACACGATCATATTTACCTTTGCGCTGTTTGGAACTATCTCACGCAATTCCTTGACGCGATCTTGTATCTGCTGCCGGTCTTTTGGTCTTGGCCGTGTGCTCTCACCTGGTCTAGCTCTTTTCTTGATAACCTTTACTCCCTCAGGCTTCTTTACCTGGCTGACCTTGGAATTTGCAGTGTTCAAACTGCAACAATCATCCATAGATAAATTCCCCAGGGACAATGGGATTGCCTTCGATGCTCCATTTGGCACATTTTCAGATGTGTAGCTAGTGGAAGGGAAGTTCAACGATGGCACTTGTTCCTCGCACACTGAAAACGAGTCTTGAACGGTGTACCTTGGCAATTGACAGCCCGAGAAACAACCAGCTAATGGATCAGTGCTAGCCACAACCGGACCCCATGCTGTACCAGTATTCACATTGGCACTAGCACCAAGCAGTTCTTCAAGGATAGATTCTGAAAACAACCCCCTTTCTTCAAGTGATAATGGATCATTACTTGCCTGTTCTGTAACAGAGTCTGTTGCACTGCCACCGAAATGTGGAATGTTTCCTGCTAGTACGACATTGTCGTCCCATAAATCATGAATGAGGGGATCAAATATCGTATTTTCGATCAAATCAGTATTTTCATTATCTCCTTTTCTTCCAGAGTTTATCGCCCCAACAGAAGTTTCTCCCAATATTTCATTCGGCAATTCATGGACTACACAGTTAGCCTGAGAAGTAAATCCAGCAGTATCGGCCTCTTGCGTTATGGCACTTTGAACAAAAGAGGTGGCATTGTCAAATAAAATGGGTTTCAGTTCATCACCCACAGAAAAACATGATGACAATGAGTTATGGAAACTTGATGATTTTTCACTTTGGAGGCAATATCCTAGCTTGTTAGGTGTGCATGACAGCTTGTTTTCTATTGTTGGAAGATTGTTCAAACTGGAATAAGCTGTGGCTGCACTTGCCAAACTAGAATCAGGTCGATTACTGGATTTAACCTGTAGAGGGTTTTCTGAACTAATATTCTGTTGCATGAAATTGCTGACATTA
The DNA here is from genome assembly GCA_036346375.1 of Guadua angustifolia. Taxonomy (NCBI): domain Eukaryota; kingdom Viridiplantae; phylum Streptophyta; class Magnoliopsida; order Poales; family Poaceae; genus Guadua; species Guadua angustifolia. The sequence goes on from CM070502.1 coordinate 13,900,026, forward strand.
TGAAATACTCTGACTGTATTTATTGATTTGGAGTTCACCGGCATGGCCACTATATGAGGATTCAGACCGTTGCAACTTTCGTAGGAGGTGAAACCATTTGACGAACTCAGTGAGTAATTGCTTGAGGTACATACTAAACTCTTTAGAGATTCTACGCTTACTGTGTTCTCCAAAAGTTTCTTGTTTTCTGGGTCAGCCTTGATACGCATAAGACCCTTTGTACTCAGAGAATTGAGTTGAAATTGCGGATTATATGGGAAAGCGTCCATCTGAATATGTTCGGTTGAAGGATCCCATAAAATGCTTTCCCTCTGACAAAATGTGCCTTTAACGTGATCCAAAAACTCTGAGCTCTCAGAAATCTGGTGAATGTGAAATGTTGAATTTTCATGAGATGTATGCATGTTGTCATGTCCTGATGCATAATGATATGGTACATATGCTAATGAGAAAGTTTAGAGAGCATATATTTAATAGCACCCACAAGTTCTTCACTTACTGATATAGCTATCATTTTTTCACTACCTAGAGATCAACATTCAGCAGTCCAAACAAGAAATATTTCTTAAATATTTATTTTCTCAAGAATTGCCATCAGTAAAAAAAGGGCAGCTTCGGGCGAACTCATGTAAATAATTTTCTTTAGCAACCAAAACAATGCTAGAAAAAATTGGTATCATGATAATGAAGATTGCCTTTTGTATTGGATAATCATGAAGATTGTATTTGAGAAACTTTATATGCTAACCTTTTGCATGGAGCCAAACTGCGCCACGCCAAGCGCCGGGATAGGTACTACTGCAATAGTCTGTAGATGTTGTGTCATTTTCAGTGACTAATCACTAATTTTCTTAATCAATAAGAAATAAGCTAATTTCTGCTCAAAGTTGGTTTACAACCGAATAACTTACGTTTATGAAATGTTCTTTGGAAAGAATACAAAGTAGAGAGAGAGAGAACTAGATTACAAACCTTTATTCCATTTAGGAACTGATGTTGCCACCAAGTATAGCCCTACAAGAATGTAACCTTCCTCTGTTAAAATAAGGAAACTTCTTATTTTCTGCAATGAACTAGCAAAAAGAAGTATGGACAAAGAGGAAGCATCTGTTTTGCATGTGTCCTTTCTATTTAAAAAACCATGTGGCGTTATCGACACACAGGAGCTTTAATGTTAAATGGTATTTTCCATGTTTGTAGTCTTTAATTTTTGGGAGTATCTATGTAGGTGGTAGTAGTAATAATATAAACATCTAAAAAAGCATAGTCTAAAGAAGTACAGGAGAACACAGTAAGGAACCTATACCTGAAATAAGCCTAGGTTTTCTGCATCGCTTTCCTGAGCCAAACTAAAGGAATTATCACCAGAAATCCATTGACACTCCCCACTTACTAGAGCTGACCCAATGATGCTGAAACAAAAGATGAGACAATATCAGTAAGTAGTTAAAGAGTAAAAGCGTCCTTAATGAAGCAGTAAAAATTCAAAATTGAAAATCAGAAACAGCGAAGGGGTTGTTAAGCTCAAATATTCTACAAAATCAAGGTTAAATACTGTTTCAGAATGTTTTAACAGGAAAATTTGTACAAAATAATTAGCCGTTATTGCAGTATTAAAAACACAAGTAGGCTCAAAAGCATTTAAAATGTCAAGCACCATGATGTCAGTCTAAGGAATCGCAAAAGATCAATTAAATCAAGCACAAAAAAGTCAATTGTGCCATACCCTTCTCCAACAACATGGACCTGATCGAGCATCTTCTCAACAATCTTTCTTGCTTCATCTTCACAGTTGTATTCTCCTATCGTAAGAAACCTTACATATGAAACATAAGCATTAGTAAGAAATTACAGTGGTAAAGGCTCAAACCCACAGGTTTTAGGGAGAAAAGGGGTCTAATATTTGCACAGATATTACGGAAGTAAGCAAAAGAAACACACAAACAAAACAGAAAATGATTGATGATGGTTAATGTTTGCGATGTGTTCAAAAAGATTAATAAGAGATCCACAAAAGAGGAGACAATCTTTCTGTCAATTTTGATGGGGTTACAATGCATTGTGTAGGAAAGTGAGGAAAGAAAAGCAACTTTTACAGTCCATACCCCAGCATTCGGTACAATTGTAACAGCTAGAAGGTTAAATCACATCCCCTCAATTTCTTACTCCTGCTGTGGAATCCCTAATCCCAGCCCGCGTTCAGTAAAGCAAATTACTACGTGAGAAATAGGGATTAGCTCTCAAGTTTCTCAAAAATAAAAGGAGCTCTGAAACAGGGACTACCTTCTACGACATGCTTACTGCTTACTGCAGGCAGAGATTAGATAGCAACAAGAGAGAAAACTGTTTCGTGCATGCCTAAAGCTCTTGAGAATGAGAGGTATATGTATTATCACTACTGGCTCAGTGCAAGAAATGAGCATACAGAAGCTAGAGTTCAGATAATCTTTTCTTTTACCTATTTTCTGGCCAAACGAAAAAAAATGAGTCGTTTTTACCAAATGAAACTGCAGTTCTACAACTCTTGAGTACGATATATAACTTATATCTAGTTTTTTTTAAGATTTAAAAAGATATGCTATAAGTCCTAGATGAATCATATTATAATTAGAAATCCTATTTTCTTTTAGAGTAAGATTCCTAATTTTTCTTGAAGGAGAACTAAAGAGCCTATATAAACCCATAAAATGATTCTAGAGAATCTAATTAACCAAAAAGCAAACCAAGCAAAAGGAGCTTATCCAAAGTAGAAGTGTAGAGAGGGTCAGGGACTAGGTGAAGTGTAGAGAGGGTCAGAGACTAGGTCATTTTTAGCATTAGATTCTTTCTTCTTTTTTTTTGTGTGTGTGTATATACGCAAGCTCGATGTTCGCGTCTCGCACTTTTAAGAAAAACACGAGAAAAAAGCACTCGAATGTAAGTTTGCACAAGCAATTTATGAAGAAATACAAAACCAGAACTTCTCCAAACTACCAGGAGCTATGCAGCGAAATATATCGTAATATACAAGCTTATGACCATCACCAAAAGGAGGTTTAAAACAGGCGCGTCGAAGAAATTAACAGAGTGCCCGGTAATAAGCTACCTAAACTCCTACCAGTTCATCAGATCACTAGATCAGTACCACGTACGCCTAGGGCACAAGCGTATCCGAGTTCCTAGCTAGTGCCTACTTCCTAGGCGCGCGCTTAATTGGCAAAAGACCGGAGCATGTAGATCTACCACCAGCACCTGCAGGTGCATGCATGCATGGGTCTCACTCTTCACTCACCGTGGGTCGCGACGGTCGGAGCGCCAGATCGCCGCGTAGGACCAGCCTCCGCCGCGGCACAGCGCTCCCAGCCCCTCCGCCATCGGCGCAGCGAGCCTGTACCGGCGAGGCGCGCGCGGGTTACCTCCACGGGAAGCAGGCGCTTGGGGGGGGAGGGGCAATCGATCGGGAGCGCAAGGGGTTTAAGCACGAGGGCGCCGTGCGATAAATAAGCGAGGGGGGACGGGGCGGAGGCTGCCTGAAGCCTTTACCAGTGGCCTCGGCCCTCGGGCGTCGGTGAGAACTTTTTTTTCAATGGATATACATGACTCCAACATATTACACTCACGTCTTACACATGTATACACACGTATCATCCGATGCGTATGTTAAGAGATTTTTTTAAAGGTTTTATGGTCTCGAGAGCACGGATATACGCAGTTCTACTTAACACGCACGCACGCACGTACGTACGTACGTGTATATTTATTTTACTTCCTGGTGAGGGTGCGCACCACCACCAGAGTCCAACGCTGACGTGCCGGGGAGCTGCGGGGAGTCGCGAGCGGATGATAGGCCGGTGCCGCCGTGCCGGCCGGTAAGCGTTTCGTGATGCTGCGATGTCTGTCACAAAGTTGACGACGTCGCCGCCGGTTGATGGATGCATGTTCCATCGGTCTAAGGCGGCTCGGTGCGGTCGTTCGGGTGGGAAATCCATATTGGTCTGCACGGTTCGCTTTTTTTTGGGTTGGGTCGGATCAAACGGCGAGAATAAACAACGGGAAATTAGGGCTAGCTAGTGGCGCGCTTGCCCCTTGAGATAAAATAAATACGATACATTGGTGCGCGAGAAAATGCATTGACTAGGACTAGTCTCTGTACATGTATGATTACCATGTACCAACAGATAATTTAACTTTTACAGCGTTCCGAAAATATTCCACGAGGTTATGATCTATGAAGTCGATGGACAACGTAGCTCTGCAAATTACGCGGCCCTTTTCCTGAAAAGAACAGACCACTACACATGTATTTCGACCCTATTTGGTAGAGATTCAAATTCCAACTTCATCTTAGATCTAAAACTTATAGACTAAAATAACGTGAATTAAGTTTATATTTTTAGTCTAAAATGTAAATAAGATAACCCATCTAAACACTCTTAATATACCGACAGCTTTAGCTCCGTGGATCTGGTAGAGTTAGGAATACCCAGCTTCACCAAATTCGTGGATCTAGTAAAGTTGAAACTGTACCAAATATAGCCTTATTTACGTCCAATTGCTTTTCCAAATTAAAGAATTGATTTGATTTCGACAGTCCAACCTAATTGTCTCTTTCAGCTAGCTCTCCTACAAAGATGAAGTGCCCTATGTATCTTTTCTACGTGGTATTTGCGATGGATATTCTTCGAGCTAGCTGGTCAAAGTAGTATTTATCAGTCAGTTTAGATATTGACACGATTTTTAAAATATAGCTTTAACTATCAATTTTTATTATAATATATCTATAAAACCTAATAAAATTATAATATTATAAAAGTACTTTTCAAGATAAATCTACATATATGATATTTATATATCCAATTTAAATGTTTTTAAAAATATTGACAATCAAAGTTTTGAAAGTTTGATTACACCTATGTTTAAAACAACAATTATTTATAACCGGAGGAGTACGTACCAAATTAGTAGTCCTAATCATCGGCGTCATTTTCGTCACCCGCACTCCAAGATCTAGTCTGGATTTGTGCGAAGTATAATACATATTAAGTTCACGTCAGTTGGTGGTTAGTTCTAGCCATCGATCAAATTTGTGCAACGTACCGTGACGAAGATCCAACGTGAATCAATCGCGCGAAGCTAGCTAGTTTGCCTCCATAGATTGAAACTAATTAATAAAGCCGGTAAAAGAGTAGTTATAATTAAGAACGTTATGTCCTAGTATAGCTAGTAGTATATAATTAAGAATGTTACACGGTTTTAATATTTGAGGATAAAAAATCTGGTTTCACAATTCGGTTTTAATATTTGAGGTGATTAAATATCTGATTTCATAGTTAAAGTTTATATTTAGATTTTCATGGTAGCAATTTCCACTGGTAAAGAACCGTAGGCAGATGAGAGATGTGACCTTAATTCCCCCTAGAAATCAGGACGACAACATCCTGAAAGAAGCATAGCAATAATCAATTCGTCAAAGTCATATGTGTGTGGAAGAATTGATCGTTTATCTCATTTTAATTGGTGTAATTGATCATTTGTCTTGTTTGTCTCACCGACATGTGACTCAGGGTCAACATATCATTGAGACATCACTAGCTTAGCAAATGATCAATGGTACAAGTAAATAAGAACAAATCATCATCAATTATTCCTATGTGTGTATGTATCTTTGTTGCAAGTTTCATTACAAGCGAAACGGGGGGAAATATTCTCTCTATAGCCAGACACTACACCCTTGTATGTAAGTAATGGTACCCGTGTGTTGATCCAAATTAGCAATATACAGGAGCATAATTTGTCTAGTAAGGAAAATGACAGTGTGATAGCTGCGAGATGAGTTGGGATATATAGGTAAGCTACCCAAACAAATTCGTTGCCCGTGTTTGAGCTGTACAAAAATGGTGCATAGCTTGCATGGATTAGCGAAATGTTTTAAATTGCATGGATTTGCGAGCTTAACTAGGCATCCCCAAAATACAACATCAAACAAGTCCCCTCTCCCTGGGTTGGCATATCTAATGTGCATGCTAACTTTTAGTGCACTTCCGTGTATCCTCTTCAAAACACAGTACACCTAGTCAATTAATTTTTTAAAAAAATAGCAACATCGATATAAAATCAATCTATCATGCTGTAAAATTTCAAATCTAAATTCGATCGTTACAAGGATAGAAAAAAGGACAAATACTGCAAAATGAAATACAAGAAATAAAATGGAAAAAAGACAAAGCTGGCAATCACTAAAATTTGCCTTTTTTTTGTTTCTTCTAATATATGTGATATTTTTAGTTGACTTTTTTGTATGATGCTTGATGACAACATGACTTACCTAACCAAAATTTTTAGAATTTTTCAAAACTATGTGGATAGTTTGCGCCCCTCTCTCCGGTAGAACACAAACACCGTCTACTATACCCAGTAGGCAAGTCCGGCCCATCTGTATCTCTGCCTAGTAGGGATGAAAACGGATCGAATACGGCAGATAATAGCTCTATCATATTTTTTCAGATACAGATATGGATAGTCCGAATACAAATACAAATATTATCGAATACAGATACAAAGCGAATACGGATCGAAATAGATACAATCACAGATATTTATTGGAATATGATAACCCCTTAGATTATACACACAAAATGAACAAAAAAATTAAAACTAGTTTATTTGATCCTAATATTCATGAAGAACTTGTAATGACCTACGATATGTATTCTTTATTGAGCTATGTTTAAAATAATAAATTATGTATTTATGAGTTTTATGCATTTTAGCTACTTATTTAAAATATTTTCTTATTAAGGATAACAATATTTGAATTTTTGAGAAAATTTAAAATCAGATAAAATCTTGAATATATATTTTTTTTAAAATGATAGAATGTGTCAGAACTTTTTTAAAAAATCATAATTTTTGGAGCTAGTTTTCCAATTTTAATAATTAAAACTTGATTTATAGATTAATTAAATTAGAAAATAGTTTTAAAATTTACAAACCTTTTTGGGCCCAAAGAGTAGCTTTGGCCCAGCTCATATGTATATCTAGGTATCTGGCCCATCAATATACGAGTTATCCGAATCCGTATCCATATCCGACGGACAGTGAGCTAACGAATCCATATTCATATCTGACAAAAAAAAATAAGCATCTATATTCGATCCAATACTAACTGATAAATATCTGATCTGATAGAATTCATATCTAAAGATTAATCGATCGAAAATGATCCTATCTATTTTCATTCCTACCATCAGCAAGAACAAAATCAGGCATCCTTTCACAGAATGCAATAATGCATGTCTTGGAAAAGGGTGCAATATTGCATCCACTACCTCGAAAAAAACAACGACAGTGGCGATGCAAAGCCCCACGCATGTGGAGGAATCTTGACTAGCATGGTCACTTCAGTGAAGATCATAATGCATGAGTATTCATACAAATCTATATAGTCCGATCTTAGAACTCTATTTTTTAATTATTTAGGATGTATTTGGTTGGTGGTAGAGGTGGAGGCGCCCATGGGGCTGGGTGGGGCTGGAGCCTACCCAACCCAGCAAATGAGCAAACTTGACCTGTGTAGCACAGAGGTCTCACGTTGTGTCCGTAACTTTGCGTCCGTAACTTCACGTCCGTCAGTTCGCCTTTCGTGTCTGCGTCTCTTCGGCTCTTTGCGGGCTGTGGCGACTGGGTGACGGTGAGAACTCCACGAAGAGACAACGCCGAGGGAACTTGTGTTGGCCATGAAGTTGACGTCATAGAGGTGATATATCTGTATATACAAATCATTTGCATCCTGTATTCTGACCTAGATATCTCATGTTCATCTTGATGAACAAAAAAAAATGAAATTGATGTATATTTAGCTGGATATTGCAATTAAGTAGCTCTGCATTGCACCATCTTTTCACATGAGAACCTGAAAGGATGAAAAGTACTGTTCATTTATTTGACGAGCTAAATCCATAAACAAAACCAGGAAGTATGTAGATGTAGAATTCTAAATTTGATTTTGGATGTCTCTTTTTTAAGCCATCCTCTTTAGAACTTTCTGGCTCCGCCACTGGTTGGTGGGATAAGGTTGAATGGAATGGAAAGGTTATATATTATTTGATTCTATTGTTTTAGGTAAATAGAATGGTCTAATATCTATAGATAATATTCTTCAATTTTGTATCCTATTATTCAGATTAGATGATTTTATTAAAACAAACAAACATGTAGAGATTTTTTCTTAAACTACAAGCAACCAAACACGCCTTAATTTCTCTAGTCAGCTACTCCGAAAAAAGAGAATAGGACCACCTAATTGTGCACCGTTGTTGCTTAACCCAATCGTACGTGGTCACCTATGATTGAGAGGCTACCACGAGAATATTTCTAGGGTTTCCCTCCGCTACCCTTTTGTTGTGATGTCTGCAGCCTCATGATTGTCTGCAACATACCCTAACCATTCTGCCACCATCTTGCAGGGTTGTGAGGCAAGTGGGTATTCCGCGTACTCTCTTTCTCGACGTACTGTGAATTAATAGATCATTGTACCACATGCGTTGTTGATACACTGCGTATAAGCTGCTACTATATAACATATATCGAGAAGAAATATAGCACGTATATATAACCAAATTAGCGCTATGGTGCAAATATTTTGGAAGGATGGATCGTGGGTACTCGGTTCAGTAAGAGCTCTAGCTAGGGTGAGCGGGGTCGAGAGCTAGCTAGAGGCTACTACAAGACACTTACCATCCCATCGTTGTTGGCATTGGGGGCCATGATTTTGTCGCCTGAAGCTTTCCGTGCATACTCTGGCAGGGTCAATGACACTACTCAAAAAGTGCTGCTAGCTTTTGCCTGAGCCCTCGTTTCCTCAGGCCCCTCACTTTGTGAAAAGAAGAGAACAAGACCCAGTAAAATGAGGTCCCTGACTGCATGTAGCGTTAATTTCGTTATCAAATTTTCGGATTGATTTGGTGCGCGGAACAGGATGGCAAGAAATGGGGAATGAATTATGATATGCCCCCGGTCGCTTTTGTCGAATGTGTGCATATGAGCAACAATCTAGGCATGTGCGATGCGCCTCAAGTTTCATCACTAATTTATGCTCACTGCTTTTGTAAATTTTCTTAAGGAGCTATCTTGTTGTGTTTAACATGACTGTATACAGAAACGACATATGGTTTGTATTATGTTGCAAAAATGCCAATGTATCGTTATCAAAACATAATATGTCGCGGTTTATAAATTAAAACTACATTTTGAGACGACAATTACTATTATTATCAGTGTTTTGTTTTTTGCCCATCAAACACAATACTAGTGTTTATAATATTACGAAAGTCCTTTTGGAGATAAAACTATGTAATTGATTTTTACGTATCCAATCTAAATATTTAACAAGACATCGATAATTAAAAGTTTGACTACATGTATTTTCATACTGCCTATATTTGTGACCATAGGGATGGAGTAGCTTAATCACAAATACCTAGTATTCTTATTCCTCCTTTTGGGTTACAACACCATTGTCGATTACAATATATACAAGTTAATGATTGCTGAACCATACACGCAAGTCAAATTCTCAACTCATATCAGTATATCGTATATCTGAGTGGACCATGCAAATCTCCTTTGGTAATGGTGCTGCACCATATGGGCGGTACCTATCAAATCTACTATTATATATATGCACGTCGGATTTGGATCAGATGTATTGAGTGTATATATAAAGAGTACTACTTTTGAAATTTTTATCATGACAAGTGACGGTATTATGACATAACTTGACACGACTTTGCCAAGGCGATTGATTTAATTTCTTCAGTTAGCACAGCTGATTTAAAAAGGACGACGAAACAATTCATGCACAGTATGCAGTAAGCTCATTATTAGCTCTGCTCAGAGTCTCGCGTCGCGTACGCTTAGCGATAACGTAGCCATACAAGATCTAATTGGTGCAGGATGATGCATCAAGGCATGGAGCTGGTTATACAACCACTATAAGAAACCGGTTTATTTGCTATCGGGAACAAGAATTCCTGACGGCCCAAAGCCACGTGTCAGTAATCATGCGGCGCTACTGATGATTTAGTCAGAACGTCACGAACACGCTAAAAGTTCATGCTGGACAAAGATACCCATCAGGAAAAAAAAGCACAGTAGGAAAATGCATCGGTTTTCCCTGTCTTGTGGGAAGTATTTCCTGACATAGGTTTTATTATTAGGAACCCACAATTTAGATCTAACAAAATCTATCATAATGAAAAACTAGTAGGTATATGGGAAAAAATACTTTGCCGCATCACTCTCCCACCAAAACATAAGTACCCTAGCGTGTATTCACTTCATATCAAGAAAATAAAATTAAGATAAATCAGAAAACTCCACAACTCAAAAACCCTCTCCTCTTTGCTCTCGTCTTGCCCACATTGCCTCCACCTTGGTGAGCACCTCCAGTCCTCCACCCGCCTAATTAGCAAACTTTCCTCATCCTCCTTCCATGTGGCTGTGTGTCTTATCCACAACTCTCATCGTCCCCATCAACGACTGTTGTTCCCTCACTTATCTCCCTCTCTTACTTGTCTAAACCCCATATTGCCCAAGCCATGAGAGTGTCTCCACCATCTAACAAGCTATTCCGCCCTCTACCATGATTGTCTCCTCCAAACCCTTGTTGTTGTCATCTGCCATAGTCGTTGTTCTTTCTCTGTCACCCCGCAGGGGTGGATCTAGAAAAAAAGGTCATCGATGTCGCCAAGGTCACTATGAATTTATAACACTAACTTGTAATTTGTAATAAGAGGATCACATATTTATATATTAAAAGAATCATATGTGTTTATTTGAAAAGCATCGGTGTCACTTGACCCTAATCTATATATTGTTGATCTGCCTCTGTCTCCCCGAAGATCTAATGCCACCTCCATGCCTGATGCCAACCCCTCTTGATCCCAGTCCTGATGAACATATTTATTGGTGGCTAGTATTATTGAAGGCTAATCCTAGATGTATCTCATCAATACCTTGATTTGACTAGCCCACTCCAGTCCTGATGAACATATTTATTGGCGGCTAGTATTATTGAAGGCTAATCCTACATGTATATCATCAGTACCTTGATTTGACTAGCCCACTTGACGTCCGGTAGGAATCACCATCAGGGATGTTGGCCTGATGGCTTCCCGTCGGGAAAGCCTGCTTTTTCATGACATCCTAGTTCTGATGGTTCTTTCTTGACGGTCCTGCTAGGAAAGGGCAATCCTCGTGATTTTTGGGATTTTGATGAAATCTAGACGTGGGGAATGCCTGACTCCCGGCAGTGAATTAGTTTATGGTTTATACACTACAGAAAATGCAGGCACGCATGGTCGCTATGTCCCAGGCATTGCGCATCATTCTAGCTTCTGAGTTCTGACTTCTGACACAGACAAAACGAACGAAAATTATTGCTCCCACTATGCATCTGAACACATTAGCTTGATTTCTTTTAAAATACTTACACATCGAATGTAGTAGTATACTCTAGTGCAGTAGTACTGGAGTATATACAAGATATATCCCTTGTATAATACAGCACGTAAATCCAGCTCAGATCTCTATGTTGCATGTCAGGAGTAAATATAATCTTGAACTGTCGCTCGGTAGCCGGTACCTCTCAAGTAAGCACCAATTTATTTTATGAGCTAGGGTCAAACTAGAAAGCAACAACGTACATGATCTTGCGAGATCCCATACCATATGCTCGACACTGACGTAGCTGGAGTATTACGCGTACAACAAGCTGACAAATGCGCCGTTATTCGTCTAACCGTCCTCGATCGAATGGCAGCAGATCGAGGCCAGCGCGTCGTTGCCGATCACAAGCCATGCACAGTCTCATACGCACGCGTCGTATTGAGCGTCGGCGAGCCCATCTCGGCGCGCGGTCCATCCGTCCATGTCTCGATGCCGTAGCGATCACGGAGTTATTTGACGCCGCCGTGTGCCAAGGTTCAAACATGTCGGCGCTCGATTGCATCCAAGACCAGCCGGGACGAGAACGACGAGCTGATATGATTCGGATCGGCGGACTGTAGCGTTTGGACAGTAGAACGTATTGGCAGGGATATTTAAGCGAGGTTCGATAGCTACGTACACTACGCGCTATAGATCTCTACGCCCACGTACATATGCAGCTAGCCTTGATTGAGGAACTGCACGGCTAGCTAATTAAGGGTGTGTTTGGTTAGTGGGATGAGGTTAAATAAGATGGGATGATCTGTATAATTTAGTTCTATTATTTTGGTCAATCAATAGAATGTTTCGGCATCAATAGAGAATATTTCTTAAATTTGTTTCCCACAATCCAGAATGGGATGATTCTATTCAAGCAATTAAACATATTGATGACTTTTTTCTTGAATCATCTTATACATATATCACTTGGTACAAGCAATCAAACACACCGTAAGCTACTCCGAGCTAGCTAGCTCACTCCACGTTGTACGATCGATATCGCTAACTGGGTTGGATCTAAGGATGAAAATGGGTCAGATATCTCCCGCCCGATCCAGGACCGGATTTTACTATCCGGTCGGATCCGGGACCGGATCCAGATACTTGAATCCAGATTCAGGATCGGATCCGGAGCATCCAATATCCGGTAAATCTGGGACGGGATCCGGATATTCGGATTTTTTCTATTCGGATATCTGGATTTTTCCTATTCGGATATCAGATCAGATATTCGGATCGAATATTCGGATATCAGTAAGGCCCAACCCATTTTCACTATATTTTGTCCATATCAGTCCATTTATATTAACAATTAGTTGGTTCTATTGATTCTTAAGTAGCATATTCTTTCTACGACATATGTTGAGTTTGATTGATATGTAATTTGTTACTATAGTCATGTACTCATATGGTTTTAATTCAATATATATTACTCTATATATGCGTGCATTATCCGTATATCTTTATCCGTTTTCAACCCGAATCTGTCATATATCCGTATCTCGAATAACCCGAATCCGTAGCTGTATCCGGCTAGCCCATATCCGGTTCCAAATCCGGGAAAAAAATATGGGTTAGGATACAAGAAGAGCAATATCCGCCTGTATCCGACCCGTTTTCACCCCTAGTTGGATCTTCCTCGATAGCGATGAGAATGGAGAGCCTCTGTTGATTTTTAGGAGACCTATTTACCTTTTACATTTACATTCTTGTTAAAAATTATAAAACGTGGATATATTGATAATGATATTTTCTTATTTATTTTTTCCAAACATTTACAGATAACTAACCGTACAAATGTCTCTTTCATTTTTTCAACTAGTAGGGTGATTTGTGTATTTAGTGTATTTATGTGTCATCAGAATCACTTTTCTTAAAGAACCGATTCGATGAGGGCTCATCGTAATCACTTCCTTAAAGAACCGATTTCGATGAGGGTCATCGTAATCACTTCCTTAAAGAACCGATTCGATGACCCATTGGGGTGTGCCATTTTGCAAATTCTCCAAAAAATCACAGATTAAAACAAGATGCACAATATATATTCATCACATTCAATACGTAACACAGATGCATATATCACATTCACGTAATGTAAACGCTTTAATTACAAAGATATATATATCATAGTCGTTCACAATATACAACTCAAACATGTAATTGGCTCTCAAGACATGGACTTCCTCGATACATATCACATTGACATATATTATTAATATTGTTTACATATGGACTAGTAGGATGCTTCAGATCTCTAAACCCGCCATCCTCTCGATATAACTTCTAACCAAGACCATCGCATAAGTGGTCTCGTAAATTGTTGAGTGCTTTGTCGTCTAAACTCTTACGGGGATATTGATCTTACGCAAAATGAAATGACTGTATTAATTTCAGTTTCAAAATTCCTATGTAAAATGCTAAGTATATTATTATGCACGTACATATACCTTAGGAAAAGTTGTGAGTTGCCGACCACGATGAGCATGTCTTGCATGACATAGAAGCGCAATGGTCACCGCTGCCTGTTGATGGCCTTCGTGAAGAGAGAAAAAGAAATTCAGCCCACGAAGATTAGATGTCAAAAAATTAATCATATATATGCTAGGCACTTGTACCTTAAATCGCTTATCTTCGCAGTTGTCTTGCCCTTTTTGTCGTCGCGGCCCTCCTTCATCAACATAGTCCGAGAAACCCCTACATACATTGGAGAGCACCATTGAGTCAAAAAAATAAACGTAGTTAAATTCCTCGATGTGTTAGGTTACAATAATGTGCTTACTTGTGCAAAGGAGGCTTGATCGCATATGCCATCGGTCTCTTCTCGATCGAGTTAAATGTGTAGACTGTGTTTTCACTCGGAACGAGGACGAGTAGAACCCAATGGTTGCTTATTAAATAAAATGTAGTGCAAGAAAATAAGTTCACATACGGTTTTAAGTGCGTACAAGTAATTGAATCGAAAAGTACTACTCACTCCTCGTGGTACGGCAATACAATGAAGTCCTTCTTCGACTCAGCTTGCAATACCCCCTTGATGTAGCTAGCAACGAACTCCGGTTGAAGCCTAGCCAAGGTCGCAGACACAAGCTCGGGGTCGACAAACCCAACTTCGTGTAGATGCGTCACGGCTCGTTGTCTCATTATCCTGCAACTCGTGTTGAAAGTGAGAAAACATAATGCAAAATCCTATAAAAGTCATGAGCGCAAGCTATATGGTGTGATACTCACAGCGTCCATGATCGTAAAGTAGAAATATCGACGGCTTTCATTTGGTACACACGGAATAGATCCTCAAACTGACGGGGAATGTTCCATGCTCCTCACGGTGAAAATGTACCTTTTATACTTCACGTTGAAGTCGATTCGACGCTCTTCCCCTTCACCTTATCAAGGTACCATCCATGGAGGAGGCGAGTCCACTTGCCTAGATCATTCAATTCGTGCGATGCAATTAGGGGCTTTCCATGCTCGTAGGCCTTATAATCATACAGGGTGCCTGTGGCTCAGGCCGACTTTTTCTTTCTCGGGCGAAGGAGTCTCCGAGGTCAGGCGGTGGGCTTTTCGGGTACCTCAAGGCGCCAGGCCTCTGTCGCCTTTGCCCTCTTGGCGGAAGGAGTCTCGGAGGCCTCCTGTGGTTCTACTGGAGTCTCTGAGGCCTCTGTGTGTTTCTGAGGGGAGGAGGCAGGAGGAGGCGCAAGCGCAGGAGCAGGAGCAGGAGCAAAGCGGAGGAGCAGAGCGGGATCGAGCCTGAGGAGGAGCAGGAGCAGGAGGGAGGAGGAGGGGAGGCGGGATCAGCGCGAGAGCGGGAGCAAAGCAGGAGGAACCTACGAAGCACGCATATATTTAACTTACTGCAGTAGTACTGGAATGGTAGAGAAGACGTGGAGGGACTTTTTACCTTGACCAGTACGACACCCGTCGTGGGCCACTTGATGAACGACATGCGTGCTTGCCCGAGAGTGGTGATATCTTCGTTGGGGGGGAAATCGAGCACATGTGATAAGAAGTCTTCGTGGACGTAGTCCACCGCACCTCATGTAGCCCTTCCCACAGTCGACCATGCACAGTGTCGGTCTCGTTGCATGGAAATGCAACCCCGCGTGCAGCCTCGACGGGAAATCCATCCTCCGTCATGATGGTGAGCTGGCACTTCGCAGGCACCTGCAAGAAGTGTATAACTTGAGGGAAAACATTGCGGGAGTTACACTCGTAGCTTTAACTCAGGAAAAATTAATTATTACCTTCAGCTGGGGACCGGTCTTATCATTTTTGGAACCGCAGCTGCTAGGTCGGGGCACAGACTTCTCTATGAGAGTCGAGGGCATCCGCTCGACTGGGAAATCATCGCCATCATCTCGGCCCTCAGCGATCCTCACGTGCCATCATCTCCCTCTTATCTCCTCCTCACGTGCCATCATCTCCCCTCATCTCCTCCTTAATCTCCTCCTCACCGCTCCCTTAGTGTGTCCTTGAGGCGCCTCACGTGCTCGCCATGACCTTGATACGGCACTCATGGCGTCATGTTGAAAGTAGGACTTCTTCGTGTGTCCCGCCCCTACGGCAAGCACCGCCCTTATGGTCGGACTTCCCGATCGCAGACGACAGGATGTCCTGCGACCCTTAGCTCAGAAGGTCCCTGTTCTTTTCACGGCTTACCTCTTCCGTAATAAGCGAGTACTAATTAGATTTGAAATACAACAAGTTGGGTCAATTGTATTGTACTAAGTTAGATGTCTTACGATGGTAGAGACGACTTGAGCAGAGTAGTGGTTTGCAACTACAAGCTGCCGTCAGGTTTTTTTTGTCCTCGCTAATACCCGCTATGCGTCGCTCCTCGAGATATGTGGGAGTAAGGCATCACCGTCCGGAGTGAGCGCACTCTCGGCTTGTCGCGCCCACTCTGCCTTCTTCCCTCATAGCCGCTTGTACCGAGGTGGTGCGGGTGCGTGTTAAGCCTCCGGACAGCGGTGTTCCTCTCTCTCGCTTCTGCCTCGGCGTATTCTTCATCCTCGTGAACTTCGCCAAACATCGTGGGTCACAAATGGATACTTCTCGAATGGTGTACGGCCTTTCAAAGACGCATCATTGTGCATAAGGGTCTTGAAGTGCCTCAAGGCCACACCCATCCTCTTCAATGCACTGCCTCATTGTGGGTTCATCGTCCTCCTCTATAATCCATTTACTCTTAACCTCGCCCCACAACCGATTCTTTCGCTTCGCCTGACTTCCTTTCTCCAATCCTTAATTGTTATGGGCACTCTCTCCTCACCAATTGGCCAAGAAATGACCAGTATCGCCCCATGTACTTAGGAGGGCCCGTGCAGGCACGTGGCATTGAAGCGGAGAACCTGCGGCGTTCTCCCTGTAGCCCCTTTGTTTGGTCCTCGGGTCTTCCTCACCTTACTCGGCCCTTTAGTAATTGGAACCATGCTCGGCCCTCAAGAAGACCTTCTACTGTCTGGTGACGAGCCGATGCTCTCTAGTTGCGACATTTTGAGTTTTCTTATCTAATAAGATCATATGTGTGACATGAGAGAAAGCAATTTGAAGCTACTATATGCACTTGACAATAAATCTTGTAAAGAATCAACAGATAATTCATAGTATGCAATTGTTCCAAACAAAAGTCTATCTATTGACCAACTTAATAAGTTCGAATGATAACTCCTAATCTCTAAATTGAACGGATATATGTGGGTTACATAACTTAAACTCTAACCTCTGCTCAGATAAAAAAACAAAAGCCCATTCCATATGAAAAGTGAATTTAGCACTAGCAGATGTTTACTTACACCAACAAGTTTCAGATTTCACAACATCAACAGAAAATTTGAGCATTAATGTACTAATGCAAGAATAGCAACACAAGAAGGTCAAGTTAGTAGCGACATAACATGCAATATCCGTTGACCAACTAAATACGCACCAACGATAACCCCTAATCTCTAAATAGGTTTGGTCCTAATCCCATTCGAGGATATGTGGTTCGAGCAAGTTCCTAAGTTGTTGTACAACCGAGAAAATTTCAAGAAGATCTCCCATTGTTCTCCGGATACACGCCTCCACAACAGTCAAGAGGGTGTGTATCCGGAGAACACCAGGAAACGCTACCAAATCAACTCAAGTTGTACAACATAGCTCATGAACTTGCCGAACCACATATCTCGAATCGTCCAAAAACGTGGACAATTCGAGATCGCTTGCTTATGAATATGCTATTCCAAAGATATTTATAAATAAGTACTCTCGAACAGGAGACGAGGTTACATAACCTAAACTCTAACATATGCTGAGATGAAAACAAAAGTAATATGCTGAAAGTAAACACATGTGTAAACAAAAGTAATATGCTAAAAGTAAACACATGTCTAAACAAAAGTAATATGCTAAAAGTAAACACATGTCTAAGCAAAATTAATATGCCGAAAATAAGCCATTAGCAAAATGGAACTTAACAAAGACTTGTAAAATATAGGACCTCACAAACATGATGAATGACAATAAATTATCTTGAACTTATCTTCCTACTTGATTTGCACAGCTTATGCACCACTTAAGATCATGAAATTAATTTGAGGGAAGGACATTGTGAAAATTGATCATATCTGTGACAAATGCCAAAAAAAAAGCTGGCAGCATACTATCCATACATAAGACCCCTTTAGTATGGTAGTACATATAGGCCCTGTTTGTTTCAGTTTAGTCTTTTGACTTATAGTTTAAAACTAGCTTTTAAGCATAAATAGTTTAAAAGTTATCGGATTTTATACGTGATAGAGGTGAGTAATTTTATCCTAAATTTATTATTATTAGTCTAAAACTAATCATCAATAAACCAAAAAACTTTTCTCGGGTGGCTTTTGGCTTGTAATTATATAAAGATTTTTAGCTTTTGAAAAAGGTCAAATAAAAACTATCTATTTATTTAGACTTTAGCTTTTTAGTTTTTAAAACAATGAAAAACCTCAAACATAACCTATATTGTGTGCACTTACTTTTCTTACGTAACCATGACAACATTGTCAACATAGTACTAGATAGAAATCTCACATATACATAGAAATCTCACACATACATAGAAATCTCACATATACATAGAAACCGATCAATAAAAATAGAAATCAAAGTATCAAGACATGTAGCATAAATCAAATTAATCATTTATGTTGTTCTCGGATGTCGGGTTGTTTAAAAGGCCGTCCTCGCCACTAGGGCAAGATATTGACAAGTTTGTGACAACCTTATCACAAATTGATAGATTCAATACTTGGCAGTTTTAGAACTTAATCAATTTGTCATTCTATAACATTGAACTAGATATATATATGGACATTCAAATTCAGCAGCTTAATAAAAGAATCAATCGCAGTTAGACTACCGACTTAATAAGAGAATCGATTCCAATGGAAAATAGCTTACGGACAATGAAACAGACTAAGGTATGGGCAAACAATAGCACAAATTGATACTGAATATTGACAGGAGGCTATCAGACCATTGATCAAAACCTAATGACAATAAGCAATCTATCATATACAATACAAATTCACATGTTATAGCCAACAACACAAAATGATCTAACCAAGCATTGCAGCAGGTGAAAGATAATTTTGTTGTCACAAACTGTCAACCTTAACCCAAATCCTCACTGAACAATCAACCCCCACATGCAAGGTTCCCAAGCCACAGATCGACCGCCCCTTTGCAAGCCTCGTGGGATAGATGTTCTTGCTCATACAAGGATTGAAGAAGGCTTTACCGTGAGGTGAGGAAGACGGAGGCAGATGTGAGGCACCCGGGCGTGAGGTGAGGGTCGCCGGGTCGCTCGGGCGAGGCTTTACCAGTAGGTGAGGAAGACGGAAAATGACGAGGCAAATAGCGACGGCCGGGAGGCGAGGCAGGGAACCAAGACGACGGGATTTAGGCGGCGAGGCGACGACCCAAGCGACGGGCGGGAGGCGAGGCACCGGCACCAGGCACGGGACGGGCGGCGAGGCGAGGCACCGGAACGGGCACGAGGAGGCGGCGAGGGAGGCGAGAAGGGCACCGGCGACGGACGGGCGGCGAGGCGAGGCACCGGCGTCGGCGCTTAGGGTTAAGCGTGGAGCGGTGCTGTCAGGAATAATGGGCACTGGTCGCGAGAATGGGATGGGGTTTAAGAAAAGCGATCGATTGCACACTCATTAGTATCACTCTTTTAAGAAAACCGACACTGATGTTAGTCATCAGTATCGGTTCTTTTAAGAAAAGCGATACTGATGAGTTATCATTAGTATCACTCTTTTAAGAAAACCGATACTGATGCTTTATCATTAGTATCACTCTTTTAAGAAAAGCGATACTGATGCTTCGTCATTAGTATCACTTTTTTAAGAAAACCGATACGGATGTAGTTTATTGCACTATTCCTTTTCAGACATCTGCAAGTTCTGAATTTTCAGCATTTCGACAAAGAGAGAAAATGCCATAACTTTGTCATACATTGTTGAAATTATTAGAAATTTTGCAGAAACATATTTCAGGATACTGCAAAACTTTTCATAAAATAATTTTTGGAAAAAGCGACCTCATTCAAGAAATATGCCAAAATTCATTTCGTAGACATGATTTGTGCATGAAGCGAGAAAAGTCAAATCTTTTTCAAATTAATCTGAATTGTACGAAAATTTCCGAAATGAACTTTCGACTATTTACAAGCTTTCCCAACAATAATTTCGTCAAATGGAATTTTCTTTCACAAATTATGGCACAAAGTGCAGCATAAAGAGAAATTGCATGCATTTCCATCGAAGCCTCCAAGCGACAATTCATCACCTTGGATTTTTACTTGGAAAGTGTTGCAAACTATTTTACATACATTACAATAGTCCATTTATTTACAATCGCCCTTCATGATGATCTACTCGCATGTAATTGGCTCCATGTGTGTCGTCATCCCCGCTAAGACAAGCCCCATCTCAGAAATGAAGGTATCTCATCGAATTGGTTATACTCTTCTTCATCTACAACATCTTCAACTCCTACGATCCGTCTCTTGCCATGAAGAACGACGTGCAACCTCGGATTGGCCGGATCGCGCACGTAAAAGACTTGAGTTGCTTGCTTCGCAAGGACAAACGGATCATCTTTGTAGGCGAGTCTACTGAGATCCACAATAGTAAAGCCTCTCTTGTCGACCTTCACTCCATGTGGAAGTCGTACCCACTTACATCGGAACAATGAAACTTGGTATATTCCGTAATCGAGCTCCCAAATTTCTTCGATCAGCCCATAGTAGGAGTTCATTGTGGTTGGGGAGACTGTTTTCGAGTGATGATCATCAGAGAAAGCATTTATACTCACACCACTGTTTTGGACAGTACTCTTGGCATCTTGACTCTCAGTGTAAAAGGTGTAACCATTAATATCGAACCCCGCCATGTCTCAGACATTAAATCTTGGTCCGTCACCAACCATTTTACATTCTCCTTTGAAGAAGACCTCCGCTTTTCTTTGAACCATGTGAGGAATCGATCATTGTGTTCTTGTGCGATGGAAAGCTCATCCATTTGTGGATTCTCTTCCCGTAATATCAACTTATGCTGCTCGATGTATGGACGAACTTCTGCGCTATTCTACAAGACTGTGAAATGCGCCTTGCAATACATATAAAACCTCGGACTCATTAGTTTGGACCCAACAGTTCCTTTACCAGCAAGTCTGCCCTCATGACGAGATACAGGAACACCGATTGCTTGTCTTTTACCCAAGTAGTCCACGCAAAACTTAATAACCTCTTCAGTCCCATAACCTTCAACAATACTACCCTCAGGCTTCGACCGATTCCTCACGTACGACTTTAATATACCCATGTACCTCTCGAACGGATACATGTAACATAGGAAAGCGGGTCCACATATCTTAATCTCTCTGACAAGGTGAACAACAAGGTGGACCATTACGTCAAAGAACGATGGTGGGAAATGCATCTAAAGGTGACACAGAGTCTGCACCACCTCACTCTGTAAGTTGTCTAGTACGTCGGGGTCAATAACTTTGCAGGAGATCGCATTGAAGAAATAACACAACTTTATGATTGCCAACCTGACATCCTCTCGGGAGAATATTTGGATTGCAACCGGGAGCATTTGGGTCATCAAGACATGGCGGTCATGGGACTTCATGCCCAACAACTTCAAATCATCCATAGACACAAGCTTCTTAATGTTCATGAGTAGCCGATGGAACTTTAATACTTTGGAGACATTTGAGAGATCTTCTTTCTCCTTCTTGGACAGTGTAGCATGCAGCGAGGATGTACGGGCCTTTTCCATCCTCCTCTATCACCGCAAGTCTGGCCCGATTCCCATGTAGGCCATGTCGCGACGAGCATTGACACCATCTTTGGTCTTCCCTGTATGTTCAGCAGATGCCAACCAAGTTGTCGCAGACATTCTTCTCAACATGCATGACATCAATACAATGCCGGACATCTAACTCCTTCCGAGACGGTAAGTCCCGAATATTGATCTCTTCTTCCAAATGGTCCTAGGACTAACAGATTTCTGACTCTTTCCATATCGAACATCGATATCCTCTACACGTGAATATACTTGGCTTCCACTCATAGGTGCGGTGCGAACGGACTTCCTCTTCCCATCAAATTTGTCATCCATCTTACGGTATCGATGACTTCGAGGTAGAAACTCACGGTGACCCATATACGATTTTCTTGGAATTGGCACCATAGACTCTCGGTCTCCTCTTCACAAATAGGACACGCTTTGGCTCCTTTAAATCTTGTAACTCGCCAAATTACCAAGGGCGGAAAATCATTTATGGTGCAAAATACCATAGCCCGTAGGGTGAAATGCTCTCTTTGTACGCATCCCACACGACGACCCCTCATTCCACAATTTTACCAAATCCTCGATCAATGGTGCAAGGTACACATCAATATCATTTCCTACTGTTTGGGTCCCGAGATTAGTAATGACATCATGATATACTTCCGCTTCATGCATGACCAAGGAGGGAGGTTGTAGATACACAATGAATCGGCAGTGTTTGGACGATCGCTCATGTTACCAAACGGATTCATTCCGTCGGTACTCAACCCAAATCTTATGTTCCTCATTTCGCACCAAACTCCTCATGTTTCCAATCGATGTTTCTCCATTGAGCCGAATCGCCAGGTGTCTCACTTGCCATCTTCCTTTCGAGACTCGTAATGCCAACGCAATAATTTTGCTCTCTCGGATTTGCAAACAACCGCCCAGACGGGAATGATGGGCAAGTACCACAATACCTTGGCCGGTGCACCTTTAGTGATGACCTCTTCACCGTCGTTGCCCCGGCTCTTACGCTTCTTGTCGTTACGCTTCTCCTTTTGTTTGTACCAGGGCACACCGCAAACTGGACAAACGTGCAGCTCCTGATGTGCGTTACGGTACAAGATGCAATCATTCGGACATGCATGTATCCTTTCTATTTCCATTCCCATGGGACATAGTAGCTTCTTCGCTTCATAAATGCTTGTTGGCAACTCGTTTCTCTCAAGCGCGATCCGATAGAAGAACTAGTAGTGCATTGAAACTTGTATCCGTCCAACGGTGTTTTGCCTTGATTCGAACAATGCAAGGACCGAACCCAACCTGGTGTATTCCGCTTTGCAACTGTGAACAGCGGTTTGGCATAAATCTTCTATCAAGCTTTTAAACTTTTCAAACTCTCTTTCCGTGTAATTACCTCCACATCCCGCAACATTTGCTCCAAATTATCCTCCTCAAACATATCAGTCGCAACTCGTCATCCGGTTCCACCGTATCTTCGTTGCATATCGGAGGGTATTACCTACCTCCCGTGATGGATCCAACATGTGTAATTCCTCACGGCCACGTCGAATCGGTGGTCCTCAATTTGAGATGAGTTGTTAAATCTCCTCAGATTGGTGCAATCAATGCAAGGACAATATATGAAGTTTACACCCCTCCTCACCATGTCGTCTTCTGCAATTTTTTGAACTCCTTAACACCCCTCTGAAATTCAGCACTCACACGGCTTTTCTGATACATCCATTCCTCACGGTCCATCTGCAATTAAATTTCGCACAATAAATTAAGGAAAAACTGGAGCGACAACTAGCTATAGCTATTTTAAATATTGAGACATCATTTCAATTAATATTACCTTTGCAAAATAGTGGACAGGTTCCAAGATATATAAATGTACTCACGATCGATACCTAGCTTCTTCCCTGGTTTAAAGCTTCCAATTCCCTACATAAGAGACATAAATTTTTAACATCAACAACGATATCAAATAATCTAATTATATAGCTAGTGCAATAGCTTGCAAATCTTTCTACTACAACGAAACAAATCAAGGGTACCAACGATGACTCCTAATCTCTAAATAGGTTAGGTCCTAATCCCATTCGAGGATATATGGTTGAGGCAAGTTCTAAGCCGTTGTACAACTCGGAGAAAATTTGGCTGACATCTCGCTGTTCTCCGGATACACGCCTCGACAACGGTCAAGAGGGGTGTATCCGGAGAACACCGAGAGACGCTACCAAATCTACTCAAGTTGTACAACATACTTCAGAACTTGCTCGAACTATATATCCTCAATTGTCCAAAAAAGCGTGGACAATTTGAGGCGCCGCTTATAAATATGCCCTTTCGTTCAGCATATTTATAAATAAGCACCCTCGAGCGGGAGACGAGGTTACGCCGCCTAAACTCTAATAATGATTACCACATGATAGCAATAATAATTCCATATATATAAACAGGAGATCGTGACTACAAAAATTAAATAGATATGCGCTTGTCAAATAAAGAGTGTGAAATCTGAAAGCATGTACACAATTCCAGTGCAACCTAAACTTTATTGACGACATATCGAAATTACCAGAGCAAAATTGAAGGGGTTTAAAGAATTGCTGCTCACATTTTGAAGAAAACCGCAATATAGGGCAAAAAGAGGGGAATCTCCTCAAGATAGGGTTTCAATTTTGCCCTCTTAATACCCACCCATGAGGACTTCAAATTTTCTCACCCAACTATTGCTTCCAACCACACAATATGAGCTATTTTCTCGGGTGGCGGCGGAGAAATCTCCTCTGGAGCAAAAACAGAGAAGAGTTCAGTGCGAGTGGTATATATAACCTAGCGAGGCACATCAGAATCGGTTCTTTTCAAAAAGCGATACTGATGTGCACGGCCATCACTTTAGACATAAGCACGAGCACATCAGAATCGGTTCTTTTCAACAAGTGATAGTGATGTGCACGGTCATCACTATCGCTTCTATAAAAAGAATGATAGTGATAACCATGTGCACATCAGAATCGGTTCTCTACTAAAAAGTGATAGTGATGTGCATGGTCATCAGAATCGGTTCTTTTCATAGAAGTGATAGTGATGATCACGTGCACATCACTATCACTTCTATGAAAAGAACCGATAGTGATGATCGTGCACATCACTATCACTTTTTAGTAGAGAACCGATTCGGATGTTCCAGTGCTACATCACAATCACTTATAATCTCAGAACCGATAGTGATTATTACTAACACCCCTCCGAAGTTACTTATCACAATCGTTTTTTTCGAAAAACTTAAGAACCGACACAGATACAGTGATAGTAATGTGTCGTTCTGTAGTAGTGCTATTTAGGATTTTTTAAGGCATCATAAACAAAAAAAATGACAACAGAAGCTTGAAGGAAAATACAGCTTAAAAAATGTAATTGAAGTTTGAGCTCCAATGGAGAAAAAAAAATACTGAGCAAACACTACTACAGAAAGCTCATCTATGTCATTAGTGTCATTTTCAAACCGACACGAAGCGAATCGACATTAGTGTCATTTATCGACACTAATAAAATTATCGATTATTGGTGCGGACACGAACCAATACAAATAGTGAACATATCAGTGTCAGTTCCTAGAAGGAACCGACACACATAGTTCACATATCAGTGTCGGTTCTTACAATGAACCGACACAAATAGTCAATATATCAGTGTCGGTTCCCAGAAAGAACCGACACACATAGTTCACATATCAGTGTTGGTTCTTACCATGAACCGACACACAAAGTTATACTATCAGTGTCGGTTCCTACCAAGAACCGACACAAATAATGCCAGCTCAAAAATAAAAAAAAATCAGCATTTTGGCTAGCCTCGGGAATTGCTAGCCATACCCTCTGAAACAGCATACACACACAAAATCGATGGGATGAACATTTGTGTCAACTAAACTAGTGACAGGACCTTTAAGAAACTTACTTTTGTAAGACCAGGAAGCACGTAGCTAGCAAGATTGTTGTAGCATCCTGAAAATTTTAAAACAGTGAAATGCTATAATGTGAATTTGCATTTTGAGTATTTTTGAGTTTTATGGAATTCTTGATTTGCTTGAATTTATTTCTTGGATTTTGTATAGATAAAACAACTAAAGGAAATGGGAGAAGTAAAAAGAACTAAAAGAAGGGTTGGGAATAGATTATTTCCTGAATCCAAATAGGTGGAGAAATCAATTTGCACACTGATAAGAGATACAAATATCAATTTGAATATTGAAAAGGAAAAAGGAGGTTGGTTTGACTAGAAACAGTGCACCTTTAGAATTTGTGAAAAATATCCAGAGCTTGTCTCCGGCTGAGAAATTTACCAAGTTACCTTTGATACAGTATTTACCATTGGTAAAAATCTCAGAAAGTTTTCAGATGAGATAAAGCCCCAAATAATTCGAAAATAGAAAGCAACAAAAGTTGAAAACTAGAATGTCAGAATTTTTATAAATTACTGGAGCAATATCTTGAGCTGAAAATTTTATCTAAGAATACTTGTCTCAAATCCTTTTGAAAAACAAAGTTTCAAAAATTTTATAAAAGATTTGAATCATCTGGTAATTCAAATGCAGAAATAGGAATTCAGAGCACTGTACCATATCAGAATTTTAGAAAATGTTGTATTAGATATTTTAACCCCAAATTTTCATCAAGAGCTGGTCTACTGCCAGGAGAGAGTATGCAAAAAGTAGGCAAAATTTGCTGACAAAGCTTAGTGGGCAAATTAATGCAAACTCAGTGCATTTGACCGAATCCCTCCTTAAGCTAATCCTTGCCCTCATTGCCATGTGGGTCCAGTCCCACCGGTCAGCCTCTTCTTCGATTGCTTTGCTCTGGTTCTTCTCCTCTCTCGAGCGAGCAGCTCCCACTCGCTCTCTCTCCGGTCTTGCTGTACCATTTGCCTGCTGCCGTACCGGAGCTCCACCCAAGCCTCTCAGCGGCGTCTGGACTCGCACCAGTGGCGTACACTGCATCACCATGGCCCGATGCTCATTGATGCAACGCACTTCGCCGTGACATCCGAGAGAGGCAACGCAGGCGATTTACTCGGGAGTTTCTCTGTTGGCTCGCTACAAAAGGGTTATTTCGCATCGCCTGGAGACCTCCACGCCATTGTGAACTCCCCACTGGAGCCAACACTGCCTTTTCCCTCTTTTCGCCATTTCTCGCCAAGAAACAGAAGAAGGGGGAGAGAATGGAATTCGGTGATTTGGTGAGAGGTATCACGAATCGGTTGGTTTAGAGCATCCTTAAGCACTCCTGAGTCCAATCCTTGGGTTAATTTCAGGCCATTTCGCGCGGGACGGCGTCGTCGTGGAGCCCTTCTTCTCCGGCTCGCGCAAGACCCGTGAGCTCGTTCAACTCATCTCTAACCCGAACCCTGTGAATTAGCATCCTCTACCCTCACCGATGCTTGCGAACCATTCTTCCTTGGGATGGCCACCGCCAGTGGTTCCGCCACCCCTCGGTGGCGACCACTTTCCCACCACCACAAAGTTGAATCGGTCTCGTCGCGTCAGATTGATGCTCTAGAAGTCACCCATTCCGCCGCTCCGGTGATGCTTCGCCGGCGGCGAGGAAGAAACCATAGCCCCTCGCTCGAGTCGCGATGTTCAGGCCCGACTGTCGATCTCGGTGGGATATTGAGTGGCGTTGTCAGGCGTGAGGAGAAGACGTTTTCTGATCAGTAAAGCGTTTTCTGGGGTTAAACTGGAATTTCAAGCCGAGTTAGATTCAAACAGTTATAATTTGTGAACCACTATTCAAAGTTTAGCAAGATAAATTCTTAAAATCATCTAAAATCCAATAGCATCAGAATATATAAAAATATTCTTGAAAGAGTTTCGGTGAGAATATTTAAAAATGAAAATACCGAAATAGGTATTTGGGTGCTAAGGAAAAAGATTAAATAGGATTTCGCCAAAATAAATAAAATCAAATATCTTTGAGATACCTATTCTGGAATGAGTTTAAATTTGTAAAAACATTATACTTAAGGTTAGTTTACCTTGCCAAACAAATCCATGTTTAATTCGGCTCAAAAGGGAATGAGTATAAAATGAAATGCTACAAAAGAAATAAATGGATTTCAGCAATTGTAGATGATATAAATTCCTGGGAGTTAGTATGTGTTGAAAATAGATCAAGAATCATGCACAGGGTAGTTGGAAGCTAAGTTGAATCTTGGCCGATTTTGATATTAAACAGTATGATCATTTAGGCTATTTCAGTGATAGATAAAATAGCTTGTCTAAATACTAAAATTAGTAAAACCAGCCTGGAAACATTGTGCAAAGTTTATACTATCATATTCTGTAAAAAGAATTTTATTTGGTTAAGGTTTGCATACTAATCTTGTCAACCTAAAACCCTTAAGTGTTAACTTTTCACTTCGCGATTCTTGTCGATTTTGTAAAACGTAAACCTTACAATGCCATATAAGCCTTTTCAACGATGAATATAAAGTCTCGTCTAAAGTGCAAAACTTATGAAATCAGATTTGTGGTGTTGTCCAAAGTATAGACTACCCAAATAAGAAAAGATAATATTATTCCGTCATGTAGAACCTATTAATTTTGATAGCAATATAACCCTAAGTATTCACATGTTTGAAGGCTGTAATAGAATTGAACGAACTGTAGTTACAAATGAAGAAAACTATATTTAAGTCATTTTTATCACCGGAACCTTCTCAAAAATAATGTAAAATAAGCCAGTAGCCTGCAATTGAAGATCTAACTTGTGCAAAACCAATTCTAAGTGAAATCAAATTTAAGTAAAAAGAATTAATTACTCATGACCTTATATAATCATTTAAGACTTTTCATTTACTCGCAAAGCAACTCACCAAAACCTGAAATTAGTGAAGAATAACCTAGAATTGATCCCTAAGGCATGCTCTGTAAGAATCTAAGGAAATAATCTTGCTTTGTCTTGCTTTGGCTCTAAATCCTACTCAAGTAAAACACATAAGTAATAAGGTTCCAGGATGCTTGCTGGGAGCAGCAAGATCAATACACCTTGCAACTAATGAATAATTGTATAATCTAGACTATTTTTGCATCTTGAATTCGAAGAAGGTAATTAAAGGATTCATAAAAAGGCAACCCTGGATCTTGTGCAAAGATCTTATTCGTTTTTCTATTTGTTTCTTTCGTTCTTTCCTTGCAAGTTTGTAATTGCTATTGGTTCTTTCGAATTTCGGCGTGTAGACACAGACACCCTCGAGGAGGAGGAAGCAGTTGCTGACCCAGAGTTTGATATTGCTGAAGAAGAGCAAGGCAAGCAATCCATTAACCATATTGAACCTACTAATTCACCTACCATATGTTGTTTTTGCAACTGTATAGTGCATCCGGGTAATTCTCCATAAAAACTGCTATTTTGGATAAGGTTAGTAACTATCCTTGGAAATTGTGGTTTTACTTAATCTAATTGATCTTGTGAACCTTGTGAACCTTAGTATGTTTAGACATAGTTAATGTCATTTTGGGTATAATCGTTAAGATATTACAACTGCTTAGTTTTGCCTCAGATCGTCATGATGTTTCTAAAATGATTTTCACAATTGGTTATTACTCTACTAAAGGTTGTTGATATGTTGGTTAAAAACCTGAAAACCCGAAAACTATACTTTGATGCGGGTGATTATTGGCAATAGCTGGATGTGCAATAGGAATTGCACGTAGTGTAGGGTGAAGTGTCACCCGTGTCACATTAAGGACCGAGCAATGGGACGCTATTGATCCGAGATTTCCGTGCAACCACGAGGGCTATTTATGGGGTAGCCTTAGCCTATTAAGTTGTTTGGACATGGCTTTGTTCATTGGTAGGCGGGAGATAGCACAGGCTTTCCGGATCAGGTCTGCCTGGAAGGGTTTCCACCCGTGCAACGGTGTACGCCCTGCCGTGTTTAGAAACGTTGTGTTGGGTGTGTGAAAGTGGATCCACGGCTTGGGTGTGTGTTTCTAGTTCTACGGCGGGGGATTAACGTCCCGGGCTGGACCAAAGTCATGTCTAAATAATGTAACGGCTATGTATGAACGCCTTGCCGGCACACCTAAGGAAGTGTGTCGTATGGCCTAGCAAAAGGGTGATTCATTCCTTGTGGGTAAAGCTGTACAACTCTGCAGAGTATAAATCTAATCGATTAGCCGCGCCCGCGGTTAGAGGCACTCGGTGAAGTCATTCCAATGTTAGAGATTTACGTTTTTATAAACTGGGATGGTTCTGTTTTGACAACCATTTGTTTTAGTCAAAGGATTGACTCTGGTGGATTTTCGCCATATGGAATGCCAAGGCATGGAACATGTTTATTTTCTAGTGGTTATGCAAATCTCTTGCTGTCTTATGAAAATGCGAATTGCAATCTACTATGTCATATGTTTAAATTCTTTCTGCAAAATGCAAAACAACTTAGAGCCTGTTCCTTTGAAATAGCCTACATAACTAGTATTTGCATTTGCTATAAAGTCTTGCTGAGTACAATTGTACTCATTCTTGCTATCCGATTTGTTCAGAGGAGAATCCATGCGATGTACCAGAAGATGTGTTCTTTCAAGCAGGTCTCGGGGAATTCGGCGACGATTTCTTCTAGGGCTTTTGCCTAGTCAGATGCCTGTGGGGTTCGGTTGGGCATGCTACCAGGCTTTTGGATCTTAAGCTATCTAGTATTCTTCCGCTGTTTTATTTCCCTTGTAACTAATACTTGTGTAATTTAGCCCTGTGGCAAGTTATGTATTTAAGCTTGGCTTTTGGTTGTGATATGAATGTTGTAAACATGTGAGTGCTAGCTACTGATCCAGGGACTAGTACGGTAATCACATGGAGTTTCCTGTTCCTCGGAATGGGGCCTCACAGCATTGGTATCAGAGCCTAATATTTGTGAGGAAAACCACCGAGCTAAAGGTTTTAAGGAAACTAATAAGGAATATGAAAGTAGAAATGGTAATAAATTAAAAGCCGTCCCCTACTAATAATGAAATTTAGCATAACTGCTAATTTTCTTATTTGTAGCATCTCAACTATCTGTTATTATGATTATTAATACTACGTTCTTGTCCTTGTAGATGGTTCGTTATGTCCCATGTTTAATGTTTTTTTGGATATGTTGCGCTAAAAGAATAGAAAATTTCCTTTTCAGGATGAGGTCGACAAGGTCGTTAAGTCAGATTCTTAGCAATGCGGGGGATCCGGATACTCGTACTCCAAGAATGGGTGTCCCGACACCTTCTCAGCCAAACCCTCAGCACCCAGCGTATAGAGCTTCATCATCTCGGGCGGCTGGAAGTGATCCGCCTGCTCCTCAGGAAACCCAACATCCTGGTCATGGAGAACAATTACCAGAGCAGCCTACCATGGCTCAAGTTCTGGCAATGATAGAGCAAGGTCGGCAAACTGACACTTTGATACTCCAACAAATGGCTCAAACCTTGGCTGCGTTAGGTGCAAATCGCGGAGGAAATGGGGGACCACCACAAGCATCCAAGTTGAATGAGTTCTTAAGGACTCAGCCTCCTGTGTTTTCCTCATCATCCAAACCAATGGAAGCAGATGACTGGTTGCGCGCAATGGAAAGCAAGTTAACTATTGCGCAATGTGATGAGAGGGAGAAAGTGTTGTATGCTTCATATCAGCTGTAGGGAGCTGCGGCTATTTGGTGGGAGAATTATCAAGCAGTCCTACTAGAGGGTCATGTGGTGCTTTGGCCAGAATTTAAGGAAGCTTTTCGTCGTACTCATATTCCAGTTAGTATAATTGAGGTGAAGAAGAAGGAATTTCTTGACTTGAAGCAAGGAAGCATGTCGGTGATGGAATATTTGCATCGCTTTAATCACTTGTCCAGATATGCCACCTATGAAGTGGCCGATGAAGCTAGAAAAATTGAGAGATTCAGAGAGCACTTGAATGAGGAAATTAAATGGGCACTGATAGCACAGGACATAAATGATTTTCAATCCCTGGTGGACAAGGCGGTGAGAGTGGAGCAGGGAAGTAAGGAAGTGCTAGAAAGCAGGAAGCGCAAATGGATGGCGCAGAAAACTGCTGGCTCTAGCCAATTCAGATCATCGGGTGTGCCGTCGACGAATATTTGCCGACCACCACTCCAAGTGCAGCGAACCCAGCGACAAGCTCCTCAAGCTCAGCGGTTTGTGAGTCGAGCTCCTCGTACATCACAGCCGCAGCGGCAGTCTGCCCGCTCACCTCAGCAGACTAGGGTGCCGAGTGGTGCTTAGAGGCAAGCTCCTAACGTCACCTGTTTTCATTGCAATGAGCGGGGGCATTATGCCAATGCCTGTCCCAATTAGAGCCTGTTCCTTTGAAATAGCCTGCATAACTAGTATTTGCATTTGCTATAAAGTCTTGCTGAGTACAATTGTACTCATTCTTGCTATCCGATTTGTTCAGAGGAGAATCCATGCGATGTACCAGAAGATGTGTTCTTTCAAGCAGGTCTCGGGGAATTCGGCGACGATTTCTTCTAGGGCTTTTGCCTAGTCAAATGCCTGTGGAGTTCGATTGGGCATGCTACCAGACTTTTGGATCTTAAGCTATCTAGTATTCTTCCGCTGTTTTATTTCCCTTGTAACTAATACTTGTGTAATTTAGCCCTGTGGCAAGTTATGTATTTAAGCTTGGCTTTTGGTTGTGATATGAATGTTGTAAACATGTGAGTGCTAGCTACTGATCCAGGGACTAGTACGGTAATCACATGGAGTTTCCTGTTCCTCGGAATGGGGCCTCACAATTGTCATCCACTTCGACTGGCATTGAAGGCATCTTACTCATCATTATAGGCATTTGGCCCATGCTGTTTGTAGAAAAAGCATCATTAAAGGCTGGGATTGATTTGCTTTATATGCATTACTCTAATTTTACAACTGAATCGTGCATGCATCAGAGATGGAATATGTTTACGTTTGTAAAAGACCATCAATGTTCCTTCTTGCCTGATGGAAGAGATCAATGTTGTTTTGAGCCTAGAGAAAAGAATATAGTTGACATGAAATTCATTCTTCACAAATAATGCTCTAGATGCAAGCTAACTGAAAAGTCATCAAGCGCCTGCATTCTGTTGTACGAGTAATTGCACATGAAATGAAAGGAAAATTTCCTATCAAACAATGATTTCATATCACGTTTTTGTAGCAATCTATATATGCACTAGAAGTCTAGAATAAATATAGAATAATTTCTTTTCACGAACACAATATAGATAAGCTGGAATGAATAAACAAACTCCAAATGAAGTACCTCGAGAAAATATACCAACCTGAAATGTTAGAATAATATTTGTTTCTATCTGATTAAGAAGCCGATTATTTTCCTCCAGTATATGATGCACTGCACGATCTATGTCAGAGGCTGCATGTGGAAAATATGCACATGATCATAATATAACATATGGATGGAAAACAAATAAAAGCATCATTTGAATCTCGCTTGAATCGCCATTAGTGCATTACTAAAAAATATAAGATTTCAAGTGCAATTTCTATGACAGGTTGTTTCAGATAAGACAGAATCGATTGATCAATAGTCATCTAATCAAGCAAATTGTATTGTACATTTTACAACATAGTTATAAGTGAGCCAAGGGAAGATTCATAACCCTATCACAGTACATGCAATGATCTTTGAAGTTTAAGAGGAAATGGCTTATGAGTGTAAGTTACATCTCGGAAATACCAGATAGTAGATTGTCTATATAACCGCAAGTTTGATTGGCCAAACAGGTTCAACGACTCTACAAATGCACATGTACTGAATGCCCAGTGAATGACTTTTAGAATGTCAGCTTTGTGATCTCTTTCTAGTGGTT
This sequence comes from Guadua angustifolia, assembly GCA_036346375.1. Lineage (NCBI taxonomy): Eukaryota > Viridiplantae > Streptophyta > Magnoliopsida > Poales > Poaceae > Guadua > Guadua angustifolia. The sequence continues at coordinate 13,933,658 of CM070502.1, forward strand.
GACACAAGAAATTGTGGCAATTTATACAATAATACGTATTTGAAACTATATCAAGTTCCAATGGAGTAAAGTAATCCCTGCCTATTTTTTATTTTTTTAAATTAAAAATTCTTGTCTAGCTGGGATAAATTTAGCAATGGAATTAATAACAACGTCAACTAGTTAGATTACTCTAAATTTCTTGTTTAAATTAATCCAAGTCATGAGGTCCAAATATTTACTATCCCAAAGAGCACATTCAAAAAGGCAAAGTATAATATGGACAATTGGACATGATAGCAGATAGCTAGAAACAAAGGTAGATAAAAGGAAGCAATCAATTAGACCTGATACATTCTAAAATAACAACCTAATACTCAAGTAACATACCAACCTCCAGATAGAAATTGATTGTTTTGAATGGCATTATGTGACACAAAGGAAGAGACTCTTATGTCCATTTGAACAAGATAATTGGTACCCCCGACACAAATAATGCTAGTCCAAAAAATAAAAAATCAGCATTTTGGCTAGCCACATGATATTATAGCTTACTAATGATCAAGGGGGAAGTATAGCGAACTTTCCTTGTACGCACCCCCTTGTTTTGTAGATGGCGCCTAAAATCCATGCATTCTAAACTTCGACTTTTAATGTATTAAAAACTACTATGTTGATTGGCTATACAAAAAATATATACTTTCATAATAATATAATTTTATTAGTAAATCTTAATATAAAATTATAAAAAATAATAGTCAAAATCGCTTCACAAGGACCATAAAAAGTCTAAAACATCAAATAAAAATATACAAAGAGAGTTGTAATTAAGTATTAGTACTCCATTATCTTGAGGTCGACCAGTATACTAGAAAGGTGGTGGGAGTCAAGCAAGGGTGTAAGTTCAACTTTCATTAGTTATGGTTTTGGTGTTAATGACAAATCTAATCTTGTGTTAATGATAAATCCAATATTGAGTTTATCCCTATGCGATAGTGTTATTAAGACAATCTTATATTAACATGTTTGTTTAGAATAGTAGTCTCATCATTGAAAAATGGAAAAGAGGTATGTATGCATATCATTATGACATACTTTGATTCAAGTTAAAAGTATGAATGTCCGTTATATTAACCACAAAATGTGCATCATGTTTCCCAATCCATATATTACATGGATGCACATATCTGACCTAACTTGAAGAGTCAATTTAAATGATAATTTAAATTGAGTTCAATGTTAATCGTTAAAGAACACTTCATCATGTGTTGATGGTGTTTTGTGATTAATGAGACAAATGAATAAAATATATAAAGCATGAGTTGCATTATGTACTTAAGACACAATTAAACATTTCAATTGATTTGGGTTGTGCTCAATTGATCTAGAGGCATCCATTATGTGTTAATGGAGTGCAAAGATAATGAGACAACCATGCATGGACTAACTATTTTATGAGTTGTGATTGAGATGAGATGATGAGAACAGGACAAGGACGGCATCATGAGTTGATGGGCGTCAAGAGTGGATGTATCAAAGCGATGATCATAAAGACCCCAAAGGGGATTGCTTGTCTTGGGCGGAAGGTATAATTAGATAGGCTAAGGACTTTTGTAGTCTTTGAGTCTAAGGTTTTTATCGCCGTGCTATTAAGGGTCATTCCTTTGCTTGAGCTTCATGTTCACTCAAGCTCAAACCATTTGGATTTGGTTTTTGCATGAGATTTAACCATTTGGCAGTGGGTTAAACTTATGCTTGGTTGCATTTGGTTTTCGCATAATGCTTTGATTTGCATGTGTTGCAAGAAGTGATAAGCTAGTGCGTTGGCTTTTGTGTGAAGTTCACTTTTGCATGTGTTGCATTAGTTAAAGCTTCATGTTTTGGTTTCGCAAAACAAATCTTTATAAAACCTTGGTGTTGAATGGAGCTAGAGGCTTGCATGTGTTGCGAGTAAAGAGCTCATACGTGTGATTTGGTTTAGTTGATGTTTGGTTTTTGATGTGAAGTCGATTTGGTATGGTTGCACGGAACTAGAGAATTGCATGTGTTGCAATTAGAGAGTTCATGCATCCTGATTTGATATTGCTTGGAGTTAGACTTTTGCATGTGCAAAAGAGTAGTGCTCAAGCATGAAATGTGTTTATTGCGTTATTTGCAAGTTAGTTGTGCAGCGAATAAACCGAGGTTTATGAGTCAAATTCGAGAGTATGTGAGTGGGGCTTGCAACGGTGTTGGCAAGTTGACCGGTCTTGTGTTGACCTTCACATGGCTAGGGGAATTAATCTCATAAACTCGAGTTTGATTTGCTTAATATGATTTGCAAATAGTTCTTGAGTCGTTTGCGAAATGTATTTTCGCAATTTGGGTTGAATTCTTTGAGCATGGGTGAATTGGTGCAAATGTGTTTTGCACGGGTAAATGATCATGTGTCGATCATCCTTGAGGCTTAAAGAATTGCATTTGGATCTTGGAGAAAAAGATCGAGAGATCTTGGTGTCGGCACTGCCAGGGCGGTGTGACCAGAACCTTTAAGAGCAATCTGGTTTTCCGACAGCTGTTTACTGAGGGTCGGTCGGACGGATGAGTCCGTCGGACCGGATTTTTCCTTTTGCCGTTTGCCCCCAACGGCTAGTTTTCTTAATGAGGGTTATAAATACCCCTTTGGGGGTTGGGGCTAAGGTTGGTACGTGTGTGGGAGTTGTGTGCATGTGTTGCTCTTCTCCAAGTGAGGCTAATTGCATGTGTTGAGAGCTCTCGAGGTGTGAAGCCGGCAAGTTTGTGAAGGTTCGGGTTGAGCCTACGCCATAGCGTGAAAAACCACGACTAGTGGAAAGAGGCGTGCTCGGCGGGCCGGTCCAAGTGTGGCTTGCCTCAACGTGGACTAGGGAGACAAGCAAGTCTCCGAACACCACGGAAAAATATCGGTTGTCTCTTGTCTCTTTACATTCAAGTATTTACCTTTTGCATATTGTTCAATTGCTTGATTGTAATAGAATTGTTTAGTGTTAATTAATTGATCAATTTAGCAATTCTAGTTTAGAGACATAATTTAGTTAGTGCACTAGTGAGCCTAGTTGATTTAGGCTTTAATTGTCAAAACCGATTTATCGCTTCCGCATAAATATTTGATTAGGTTTTGGCATAGGGGTTGATTAGAGCAAATTGTTTAGTGAGCGATCGAATTTTGTAAAACGCCTATTCACCCCCCCTCTAGGCGCATCCTCGACCCTACAAAGGGGAGGTTATGATATAGCAAATTAAAAAGAGTAGTCCCTCTATTCAAGAATGAATATATATGATGTTTTGCATACCGATACGGTCTCCAACACATAACTTTGACCATTAATTTTTATAAGAATATATTCATAAAATAGTATAAAATTATTATATTATGGAAAGCATTTTTATGGATAATCCAATGATACCATTTTCATCCTATCAATATAGATAGTTTTGTATATAATAACATGCAAAGTTAAGAAAGTTTGATCCTGCGTTTGTTTTAAGAGGGGAAGGAGGGAGTACTAAAGCGAGTAGCGAGCAAGCAAGAATTAAGGTGCACGTGACTGAATTGCGCACAGCCGCGGCCAGTCTGGTTGGACAAGCATGCAATAATATCACATACAACAAGACTAGTCATCGTAGTAGTCGTCGCACAACAATGATATAATTCCAACAAAACTAGTCATCGCACAACAATGATATCGCATTCAACAAGATTTCTTGATAATATTGGCTTGTGTTATCAATTCAAAATACTATACTAAAATTAATTATTGATCAATGAAGCATGCTTGTACATTCACATATCTTACTATCAATTGAGGAGCTACAGGGGGAATGAAGCACTTAAAGAATTTTCAACATCAAACAATATAATAGCAAGTAACATTCACCAATCACCGTAATGTATTTTCCAGAACCAGTTTTTTGCTAATAGGGTTTTGCTAGGGATAGGAGGCAGCGGTACCTTGGAGAAGACGTGGCGATGCCGGGGAGGAGAGAGGAGGCGGCGGTGTACAAGGAAGCAGAGGAGAGGGCGACAACAGATAGAGCGACGACAAGCTCAACGGCGGCAAGCACGATGGGGACGACGGTGGCATGGAGGAGTGCGTGGAGGAGCTAGGGCTTGGAGGGCGTAGGTTGGGATCGGGACTGATCTGGTCTTATATACGGTTTTTTATTTGTGTTGGTTCTATTTAAAAATCGACACAAATACTATTTTCAGAGTCAGTTTCAGTATAGAATCGACACTGTAAGTGTAGTATTTGTGTCGGTTCCATTTAAAAACCGACACAAATACAATTTGCAGTGTCAGTTATAGTATAGAACCGACGCTGAAAGTGTAGTATTTGTGTCAATTCCAGTTAAAAACCGACCCAAATACCATTTTCACAGTTTTTCATATTTAACTTATACTAGCTATATATTTTATTTAAAAGATAGGATTACAAGTTTTTTTTAATATTATGAAAATATTCAATACCAACAAGAAAAAATTAACTAAAAGTCCACATAAATGTGTATTTTAGACATTATATTTACATTATATTTTTTACATTACATTGCCATTACTCCTAGCTAATTTTCATCCACAATTTACCCTTCTTCATGATCATCACGATGATAGGTAGCGTCTTCCTCAATGGTTTCTTCCTCTAGTCTGATGTTGCTGTCTATGAAAGGAGGTAATTCATCAAACTAGTTGTACTCATCCTTATCCACGACATTCTCAACTCCGACGATTCTTTTTTTTGTGAAAAACAACATGGCGCTTCTTATCTATCGGATCGATTACATAAAAGACTTGTGCTACTTGTTTCGTAAGTACAAATGGTTCATCTCTGTATCCGACATGTTTAATGTCCACAATAGTAAAGCCATACTTGTCTACCTTCACACCCTTTGGGAGTTGAACCCAATGACACCGAAACATCGGGATCTTGAAAATGCAATAGTCGAGCTCCTAAATCTCTATGAACCCATAGAAGCTACTCTTCTTACTACCTGTGCTGTCATAAGCATCTATGTGGACACCACTATTTTGGTAAGTGCTTTTACTATCCACGAGCTCTAGGAGGAAAATACATCTATAGTTGACAAAGAGTCTTGACCACATCATCCTTGTGCAAGTTCATATATGAGGACACCTCAACTAATTGTTGCAATAGTACAATCATAAGTATTTATTGATCGATGAACATATCGAGTGAAATCACGTAATCAATAATGAAGAAACACAACCTCATGATTGCCTCTCGCGATATCTTTATCTTATTCACCTTGTCGGAGGAAAATACATCTATAGTTGACAAAGAACCACATATCCTGCTCTAATTGCAACAGGAAGCATTTATGTCATCATCACATAGCAATCATGAGACTTCATGCTAGTTTACTTCAAAATTTTTATCGAGACCCGTTTCTTGATGCTTGCAGAGTAACTAGACGGAACTATCACACCATGCAAGCACTTGCAGAGATCTGTTCTCTCTTTCTTGGATAGAGTGTAGCAAGCTGGGGGAAGATAAAATCGGCCTTTCTCGGTGTCTTGAGGATGTAGCTCAGCTCTAATTTTCATATCTTCTAGGTCCTTTCGTGCCTTAAGTCCATCCTTAGTTTTGCTAGGAATACTCAATAAAAGACCAATCAAGCTGTCACATACATTTTCTCTACGTGCATGACATCGATGCAGTGTCGAACTTCTAAGTCCTTTCAATAGGGCAAGTTCTGAAATATCGATATCTTCTTCCACATGGCCTTCTTAGTTCGGGACCTCAAATATTATTACTACCCTTTCCAAGTACAGCATTAACATTCTTAACCATATCAAATACCTCTTCCCCACGATGAGGCCTTGGAACTAAACTATTCTCCTTTGTCCCGTCAAATTGTTTCTTCATATTGCGGTAGGGGTGATTCCTTTGAAGGAACCTACGGTGACACATGTACACAATTTTTCTCGAGTGGTTAAGCCACACACTATCGGTTTCATCCAAGCACTGGGGGGAAGCTTTGGTTCCTTTTATAGTACGGCCAGATAGGTTACCTAGGGGCAGTTAAATCATTGATGGTGCAAAACAACAATGCACGTAGAGTGAAATACTCTCATTTGTACTTATCCCATACCTGTATACCTTTGTTCCACAGTATCACAAAATCTTCCATCAATGGTTGTAGATATACATCAATATCGTTGCCAGGTTGTCTTGGCCCTTGGATAAGCAGCGACATCATAATGTACTTTCGCTTCATACACAACCAAGGAGGAAGATTGTAAATACAGAGAGTCATAGGCCAAATGCTATGAATGCTGCTCATGTTATCGAAAGGATTCATTCCATCTGTACTCAACCCAAACCTAATATTCCTCGGTTCATTTTCGAAGTTGTTCCTGAAGAGCCTATCGATGGTTCTCCATTGGGTAGAATCAGCAGGGTGTCTCAGCTTTCCATCTATCTTACACTCTTTCGAGTGCCATCGCAACAATTTGGCGTGTTTTTTGTTTCCAAATAAACACTTCAACCGAGGGATTAGTATCAAATACTACACTACTTTAGCAGGAGGTCCTTTCTTTACGTTAATTTGAACTATATGTAAATCTAAACCTTAATTTGAACTATATATAAATTAACCTTAATTGAACTAAGCCTAAACATTAAATTGCAACTAGATCACTACAAATCAATGCTTATTAAAATATATCTTAATATATTAAATTTAATATATGTTTGATAATAATTAATTAGTTAAAAATAGTATATGGATTTAAATCTATATTTTATAAAGCTAGGCAAAACTTTATATAATGGAGCTAGGTAATAAATTCATTAGCTACAAAATGCTAGGGAAATAAAAACAAACAAAATCTAAACCTTAGTTTCAACTATATATAAATTAACCTTAATTGAACTAGATCTAAACATCAAGAGAGGAGAATAAATTACACACCTTAGGACACCTAGAGGAAGTACAAGCACAAGAAACCTTCCAAATAGAATTAATGTGAAATATTAAACTTTGGATTTGCTCTCGGGAGGAAGAAGACCATGGAGCTGCGAGCTACAATAAGCACAGTATTTATAGCCTGTATTATTTGTGTCAGTTTTTAATTAGAATCGGCACAAATATTCAATTATTTGTGTCAGTTTTATTTACAACCGACACAAATAAGTTATTATTTATGTCGGTTCTATTTCCAAACCGACACAAATAATGGAAAAACTATTTATGTCGGTCTGTAATTAAAACCGACACTAATAAGTAACTATTTGTGTGGGTTTCAACTACAGACCGACACAAATAGTGTTCCCGCCATTTTGAAGTTTAGAATCGACACAAAAATGTTAAATAGTGGTTCAGATAGACCGTCACTAATTTGAAGTTTAGAATCCAAAAAAACACGTATATCACCTATTAGCAACATATTGGTTCCAAAAAAGACTGAAAAAATCATAGACCATGTCACTAATTAGGTGTTAATTTCATTTGTGTTGGTTCCAAAAAGATTGACACAGATATACCATCACCTATTAGGTGTTTTGTAGTAGTGATACTAAGTTATTGGGATTCTTAGAAATGTAAGCATTCTTCATCATGCACGAATCATGTAGTTGAATACCTCTATTCTTTATCCATTAGTTGCTCATTTCCAAAATGTACGCCATACACATGTACCTCTTTATTTTTCAAAGTTAACCTCTATTTATTTTTCAAAGCTATACTTTGATTATATGTGCAACAAATTTTCTTATTAGTTTACATGATATTAAAGTACCTTGCTCACACATATACCAATACACCATGAACGAACCACCTTAAATTTAAATTCCCTCACACATCAAATGCCCCGTCGAGCCATGTGTATTCTACCTCTTCTCGAGCTACAGCTTGTCTCCTTCAATCTCCAACATCACGCCCAATTCTTCGTTGACCACTCTTAGTTGTACCTCTTCCAATATAATATTGTACTACTTAATTATATTACACTTCTCTTCAATTATTGCTTAATACTGACCATTACAACATCAAACACGCATGCATGTGCAACCATCGCTGATCCCTGTCGAGGACAACGTCATGCTCTCTTCAGTGTCCTTGAGCATATTCTCTACGGTTGCGTCATCTCTACTCTGAGCTCTTTGCTCCTCTGTTTCTATATGCACATGCTTCCGTTCATATAGATGCATGATGTTTTACGTGTTCGATGTCCTCTTCTCTCGTGTCAGTCACTCCTCTTCTATGATGTTGGCTAGCTCAACACTATGGTTTTCTCACTAACCCTGGTGACCTCCCATCATCATTGATGCCAACATGTATGATTTAGTCCCTATTTAATGATGTGGAGAATCTTCTCACTATCATCAGTGACGCCGCGCTCCTCACCAGTGATGCCACCCTCCTAGCTACCTAATTCCACTATATTGTCTATAGTTTGTCTTCAATACAAAACTTTAGGTCCTCTTTGCTAGAGCTTCCCTATCATCGGGCTTACTTGACCACAAACTTTTTCAACACTGTCAATGCTCATTACTTGTCGTTATGGCCCTAGGCTACTTTGACTCTGGCATTTCACTTCAGCGACTTCGGCGGCATCATCCTCGTTGAATGGCTAAGGTGAGCAACACAACATTGTCGTCATCTCCCCGGTCACCGCCTTAGCTATTCGCTTCCCAATGGTTATCTTCTTGTTGGATAGATCGACATCATTGCACTCTTTCGTGGTCTCCTTTAACACCATTCATGTTATTCTTATTATAACTTTTATTTTATTGAAAATATCAATTGTTTTGTATGAAGTTCATATACAAATCAAATTACAAATTTAGTTAATTTATTATTAATTTTATTATTTACGGATTTTACTTTGGAATTGTATAGAAATCAAATTGTAAAGTTTCTTTTATTTTTATAAAAATTACAATTAGTTTTGTTGAAATTTGTATACAAATCGACTACTAATTTTTCATTAATTTTTATTTTTCGAATTACGCTTAATTAGGCGTTTTACCTTAGAATTTATATCAAAATCAAATTGCTAAATTTATTTTATTTTCTATCCTGAATTTCAATTATTTTTGTTGGAATTTGGATATAAATCCAATTGCTAATATTTGTTTAGTTTCTATTTTAAATTATATTTATTTAGGGACTTGATTAGGAATTTGTATTGAAACCGAATCGCTAATTATATTTAATTTATTAAATACTTTATGATGGAATTGTATGGAAATCAAACAGTGAATTTTCTCTTTTTTCTATTTTGAATTTCAATTTTGTTCAATTAGAATTTGTATCCAATTTCTAATTTTGATTCTAATTTATAGTTATTTAGGGATTTTAGTTTGGAATTCATATCTAAATAAATTTGCTAATTTGATTTTGTTTTGCATTTAGAATTTTGGTTCTAGGTCAGAGTTCGTTTACAAATCCAATTACTAAATTTTATTTAGAATCTCAATTTTACTTTGAAGTTTGTATGTGAATAAAATTGCTAATTTTATTTTGTTGTTTATTCTGTTCTGCACATTAGTTTTGTTTTATTGCAATTGACGCAGACTCTATCTTTAAATCTATATAAAATTGCTAATTTTACTTTATTTTTATTCTGAATTTTAGTTTTAGGTTAGAATTTGTATACAAATCCAACAGCTAATTTACATTTAATTTTTATTTTGAATTTCTATTTTACTTTGACATTCATACGAAAATCAAATTGATAATTCCCTTTTATTTTTATTCTGAATTTCATTTTTTTATTATACTTGGCATGACCTTTTTCTTTTGATCTAAACCGTCATAACTCATGTCCTCTAGATGGACATCTAGATATTTGTCGACGATCGGGATCGCCGACCGCAAGAAGTGAGTTAGGGGTCGGTGTGATACGGGACCCGAGCTGCGCTTCACTTAGTCGGAGGAAAAGTATGGACGCGGTTATGGTCGGAGTGAGACGACAACGAGCGGGAGACCGAGATTTATATTGGTTCGAGCCCCTGGGGAGGTAATAGCTCTCTCGGCCGCCTTTATGCAGCTTCTTTTAGCTAATTCTGAGTACAAGGGTGTTTTTACAGCTCAAGTTCAACAAAGGCTAAGTCTAAGCTCGAGTTAGGGCGCGTTGTGTGTTGTCTTCATCTGCCCCAAAGGACTGTGTTCCCTAGGTTTTATACCTCTCAAGACGCAATCGGCCGGGCTAGATTCCCGGGATGTGGCCCTCGTGCACGTTGAGGGCCGGCGGTAACTGCTTCCGAACTTGTTGTACGCATCCACTCCTGCCCCACGACCCGCGCCTTGAGCAACCATCGGTCAAATGCTTGATCCAAAATCCAAAGGCGGATCGTGGCTTCGAATAAGGGCCCACCCGAGCTTGAGGTCGAGCGAGGCCGTGCTCGGGTCTAGCGCGCTCTAGGTCGAGCGCCTCGGCATGCATCCAGGTCGAGATCGGGGGCCTCCCGAGCTCGGGGGGTCCGTTGACCGCGCGCCAGCCGGTCAAAGGACGCCCAGCCCTCGTCAATATTTTTTTCTCTTTTTTTCAATTAATATGAGAACTTCGAGCTCTTGATTGTGACATAGTGGCTTCATTTGCTTATACTTCAAGAATATAATAGATAGCCAGGTAGATGTCCTTTGTAGAAAGATATTTTAGGTATTCTCTTTGATTACTTTCTTAATTTCAAAGCTTTCTTAATTTATAACCCTGATCAAAATAAGTTTATTCGAGGAATTAATATGAGAACCAAATTTGTAGCTAGCAATTGTTCACCGGTGACAGGTTGATTGCACGTCAGCCCAGGGAATTTTTACAGTTTGTTCCGTGGCCGTGGGCACGGGAAAAAATCCTGGGACTGGTGCTGTGTTTGGGAACTTTGCTTCCTGTTCATGCCCACTGCTCTCGGTCTTCGAGCTAGCGCCAGTGGATCCAAGCCTCTCCAAGGACCACCAGGAAAAGAAAGCAAAAAAGAAAAAAGCAACAGCGACGTAGCGAGATCTTTTGGCCGGGCCGACTAGCAAGGCCTTGGACCACCCCCACCAAGAATTTGAGCATGGAGTGCTGTCTTGATTCTTCGGAAGTTCGGTGCATGCATTCCGCGCGCTCAGGTCTTCCCGGGCGCTTGCATTTGAGCTTGAACCTAACTGCTACAAGCTATCCTCAAGTCATTTTTACAGGCACCAAATACGTACGTATTTCATGGTTAATTCTCGTCGAGCCATGGATATAGCTAGCAAACGCGAACTCCAAGCTTCAACGTTGGAGAAATGGCGAACCAAACAACAGCAACGAGACGCGTACGGTGGAGAACGTCCGCCTGCTGCAGTGCTGCTGCCTTGTGACCTGCCCCCCCGTACGTGGTCCGCGCCTGGCCCGGCCAACTAGCGGAACCCGACCCGACGACCAGTCGACCATCTCACCCACCCCCCCACCACCACCGCCTCGATTGCTGCGCCCGAGACAACTCACGTTCGTAGCCCATCGCTGTCTGGCCGTCGCCACCACGCTCGTCCGCCTCCGCCTCGTTCCGCGCGCGCGCGCGCCAGGCCGTCCCCTGCCGCGGCCGGCGCCTGTCGGCCACCTGCCGCCCACGCAGGGCGCACGCTGGCCATCCGCGCGGTGGCATGCACCCGCGCGGCCATGATACACGCCGCTCCCCCCAGCCCGGCCCACTCGAACCGCCGAGCAGAAGTGCGAGTGTGCGACGCCACATGCGTGCGTGCGCTTTTACCGGCCGTCGGCGCGCGGCCTCGCCATGGGCCGATCGGACTGTTCACTTCCCTCTCTTCTCGTCCACTCCATGCCTCCTTTTACGTACGTTTGGCCCGCCGGTGCGCGAGCCGGCATCATTGCGTTGTTACCCTCTTCCTCTTCGGCGCCTCCCGTCGCCTTTGGTTGGCTCTGTTACGTCGGGATCGGCGGTACTGTGTTCCGTTCGACATTATAGAGGAATGAGTATGTCTGTTAATTTGGTACTCACCCCCGTCTTTTCTGAGGTACGTTCATGACATGTCAGAGCAGAAACAGTGGTTACGTATGGACCATGATGATGCATATAGTACTAGTAGCAACCTACGTATATATCTGCAGTGTAGGTTTTGGTGTGACGTGCGTTGTTCGGATCAGGGCTCGTGTAACGTGCGATTCGGGGTTGATGGTCCGGCCTAGCGGTGAAGTTGTTCACTGTTCGGACGTCAGAACTGCTGCTTTTGCCGTCCAATCCTTTGCCACTTTATTGGTCCCATGTTTAAAACATGTTAATTTTGTTTAGACGAGTCTAGAACAGCTGAACCAATCGCACTCTTAACCATATATCCATTACCTCTCAGAAAAAAAGAGATAAGTTCTTATCCTTCTGATCTAAAAATAAGTTCTTATCCATCCCTTTAGCCTAGAGGCCCAAATGTACTCGAGCATGCGGACAGACACAGCACACGTCTCAAAAAAGAATAATGTATTCGTGAACACAACCGTGTAAGGATGTCCAGAGTCCAGACAATGGCCCATTGCATTATGTACCGCCGCCCAGACATGGCCCATTGCATTATGTCTTTTTGAACCGATAAAATTCAAATCATCATGTCTTTATTTTAAAAATTCAAATCATCGTGTCTTTTTGAACAGAGCGCTCAATTCACTGTCTATTGAACCATTATGTTCTTTACAATGATATCATCGAAACAAGACCCCGCTTGCATATATTTTAACAAAATAATAGTATTATATAGCATATATTCAATAGATAAAACAAAATTTTTATGTGTTACTAATTATTCGAGTGGTTCATGGATGCGGCATCGTATATTTTGAAGTTGTGTAGAGGGAATGAATAGGGGTGGGTGCATGGGTGTAGCCAGCACGGGCTCCATAATGGTGGAGCCCCACTAAAGCCGCTGAAAATTAAGTATTTTTTTCTATTAGCGTTTAAATTTTGAGTTTTTTAGGTACATTAAATTCAATATAGATCGTTTATTCTTTTTTGTCCAATGAATTAGAGCAGCTATTATTTATTTATACTTCTTCTGATAGTAGAATAGTAGACTTTCTTCAACAAAACAATAGTTAGATCTGATTTTTACTGCTCATTATGTACTACCAGTATAATACACTATAAATCTTCTCTAATATTTGGAATAGTAACAGCGAATACACACATGCTCGGGCGTGGCTTGAGGAAGAAGAAACTTTGCTAGGTGGATGAGTTGTTTCATGTACCATGTGGTTTAGTGGGCCGCTGCTTATTGGAGACCTAATTTGTTAATTAGTGATTTCGCTTGCTGCATATACAACTAGACTCGAACCCTAGACACACAAAGACCATATAGCGAGAGGGAGGGTGCAACTCAACGTCTCTCCTTCGCAAGAACATGGTAGCCCACTGAGTCAAGGGTGCTTGACACGTATCGCGAAGAGTGAATGTCAGGAAGCCAACAAGGCGTGTGGGTGTGCGGTGATGGACAACCCACGGCAGTAATAGTGAGTGGACATGAAAGACAGTGCAGCGTGAGTCAGCGAGTGCCTAATTGACTAAGTGAGCTGACCAAAACAACAAATAGACAATGTGAGTCTCTTTTTTCTGATTTATGATTTTTTGGTCAATTATAAGTCTGTAACTATGTAAAAGGGTTGAATAGAGACAGTAGCCGATTTGTTTGATTGATTGGTGTTAATTTGTTCATAGATTTACAAAAGTTTGATAAGTCAATGTTGCCTAAGTATTTCTCAAATAATAAAGTATTATTAGTAACCCTCAAACCAATAAAAATACAACACAAGCTATTTAATATGTTTATCTTAATCTAGCCCAATTCTTTGAGTCTACCCTTTATTTTTTTCCTAGATTCGCCACTGGATGTTGTATGTTCAGGTAGGTAAAATAAAATGTTTCACATATTTGATTTTCGATGTTTTAATGGTTCATTGACGATGTTCCACATATAAGGAAAAGGGCCAATGTTCTATGTGTTTAATTTCAATGTTCAATGGTTTGTCGCTAACGTTTTAATCTCTCACTAACCATGTTAAGAGGAAATAGAAAATATCATCGGGCAAATAAAACATGCTTGTGAAACAATTTAAAGGCTATCAACGAAAACAAATTAAAACTATTACTAAAATAAATAAAAAGTATTAGTGGAATAAATTAAGACAGGTAGTTAAATAAAATAAAATATTGATAAACAATGGTGAAAAATGACCTACTACAACATCCGACAAAATAAGTTGCAACTAAATGAGAAGAAAATAAGAAAGAAAACGCACAAAAAAGAGAGGTAGAGCTGGGAACGCTGGCACGCATCTCACGGTGCACGAGCTATGCACGAGGACAGAGCTGGGCATGGCGTATGTCCGGAAGCAATTTTCCCGTGGCCCTTTAGTTAGGTTCCTATTGGAATAATCGCGATACATATCTACAGTGCTCTCCACTTAGTTACTGTAATAATGGATCTATCACGCACACATATCACGATACGTGACATTATCATTTTCCGATCATTTCACAGCCAAGAAGGGGTTATATTCATAATTTCATTGGTAAAAAGACCAAAATTGTAAAAAATTAGGCCAAAATACAATGAGGATGAAAAGTCTTGGACGTGTCGTGGACGTGCTATAGAAACAATGACTCAATGACCAATGGATACTCAACGAGCACAGGAATGGGTCATGGGTCTAGACTGTGATGTGCCACCATAGTCGAGCCATCTTGTTGTATCGTGTTGTCCTAACTGGACTCGCCTCCAGCGAGTCTAAGTATAGCCTATTGGTATGTTGTGCCACCTTCGTATCGTACCGATCTAGATTTTATCCATTTGCACTATTGCAAAGAGAGAAAAGAAGCTAAAGACGTACAAAGCTAAAATAATGGACACAAATATCAGGGAAGAACTAAAATTTATCCATTTTTTAATATGTATGACGCTACTATCTTATTAAAAACCTTACATCTTAGTATAAGGTATTACTAGTAAGAAAAATAGTACAATAACTATATAAATATACATAGCGAGATCGAGATAATCAAGGTCGACTAACGTCTCTATGATTTTCAAATCCTAATTTGATGTTGTGTTTTCTTATCTGGACACTCCCAATCTTTAAAGCATATGATTGCCTCAACCATCTCGAACATGGGAGACAATCTCCGTGGCTCAAATATCCTCCCTACTGAACCAAGGCCCCCTTCGGTATAGCTTAGGCTTGTGCAAAAGTTAGCTTCTAGTTGTTAGCTCCGAAAAGCCACTTTTTAGAAGTTTTTTTTCTCTTCACAAATGGGCTTAGACTTAGGCAGCTAAACTAGAAGCTAATTGTTTAACACAGCTTGTGATTTCTTCCGAAGAAAAGCCAATCCAGAAGTTGTACCAAAGGAGCCTAAGAGCATGTACAATAGTACATGTCAGCAGTCTCTAAGCTTTACCACGTAGGATAAAAAATGACGTGGATGAGAGAGGGTGCGTATAGAGAGTTGAGCCGTCTCTTAATCTATAGTCGACTCTAGCACGAAAACCAAGACAGGTTGTGTGGGAAGAAGCTATCTACTCATAAATGTGCTGTCTATACTAGGGGTGGCACGGCCATTCCCGGGAGTGCCTCCGTCTCGCGATCCAAAATTTTCCCGTCCCGCCCTCGTTTCGCCTCGGGAGAAAATCCCGTCCCCATCCCGTTCGTCGTAATGTCGAGACCCATCCTCAAAATTTCACACAAGAGAAGAGCTTATAGCCATTTTAACTCTAAAATCATATCAATAGACAAGGAAAAAAAGAATGCATGCATTCATTGAAGATTATGTTGTCCCATTTATGAAAATATGAATATGATGGGCTAGAGAATATGTTTGCAATCTAATAACTAAATTGACTAAACTAAATTTGGATCCCCAACGGTCTCCACGGGAAAAAACTCCCGTCCCCATCCTCGCCATCCCCAACGGGAATAATTTTCCTGCTTGACGATTTCTTCCTATACCCGCCCCTATAGAGAATTTCGGGATCGGGAACGGGTCCCCATTGCCATCCCTAGTCTATACCATTGCATGGGTTGTCTCTAACGCTGTCTATAAATGACATGTCAGCTTGTTATAGATAGCAGCTGTCTATACTATTGTACATACCCTAAAAAGTGGCTTCCATGAATACCAGCGTACCATGCTTTTTCCGTATCAAACCTGTGTCGTGTCTGTATTGCATCCATATGTTTTTTAGTATGCCGCTCATTATACTCGACTGTTAGGCCCAATACGGTCCTGACATTCGTACCTTAACAGCTTAGTCTATACGTATGCGTAATGTGCCTTACCTGAAGTCGTGTCGTGCCATAGGCTGAACTCCGAAAGCCCAGCTCAATGCCTACGTCTGTACGGAGTATACTGGGATGTACAGGATATGAGCACCATGCGGCCTACATAATAATTTTATTCTACGAGACACATACACATGTGGCTAAGAAAATTAAAAAGAGAATCGAACTCCCATCTCCTTTTACATAACCGTATGCTTTAATTGTGTGGGTGCACACTGAGCACTTCCCACCGTGCGCCACCCACCGGAGGGGAAGGCCGAATTGGGTCGCCGTTAAGCTGACGAGCGCCTGCTGTTGGACAGGTTCAAAATCTCACCAGTTTCTTGCGAGATCTCTCGCTTACCGGACATAGACAAAATTTGAAATACAGCCAGAGTGAAAAAATTCAAAAAATTAAAATTGCTATAATAAGTTCAGTATATCTCGGTGAGATCTCGCTATAAACCGCCGAGATGTCAGACTTTTAATCTGAAATTTCATGTTTTATGACTAGATTTGATCGGAAATTGATCAATAACTCTTAAGAAAGTAATCTCCTATGAAAATTTGTTGAAAAACTAAATTTTAGACTTTTTTTAAACTTTAAAAATATTATCAAATTTTTACAAAATTGTACGTGCTTTATCATGATGTAAAAAATTTATGATGCCATCCTAATAAGTGTAGAATCATACAAAAAAAATTTCAAAAATAATTTAACTTCATTTGTTATCTTCAAAAAATCAAAAACAAAATGAACATAATTGGGATAGTAACCTTGTTAGAATTTTATAAATTTTCTCGAGTGTGATTATGATCCAAAATTTTTATGAGAGCTTAATAACTACCTTAGTACCATTCTATAAATTTTTTTAAAAAAATTTAAACTTTTTTGATTGCTCAATGAAATCTATGTATGCATTGAACTTCATTTGTTATATTTCAAAAATCAAAAGCAGAAAGAACATAAATAGTATAGTGCACTTATAAGAAATTTATAAATTCACTAGAGTGTGATCATAATTAAAAATTTTTTGATATCTTAAGCATTTCTTTAGAACTCTTCTACAAAATTTTTAAAAATTTTAAACCTTTTTTATTGCTAAAGTAAATCTATGTATTGATCATCAGGTTTTTATCAAGATGTAGCATTGTCAGAATTTTTAGAACTTTTTAAGCTTGATCATCATATAAAAATTTTATATAAATATTAATAATATGTTAGGACCATACACAAAATTTTTAAAAATTTTCTAACATGGTTTGTACCATTTTTCATTTGGTTAAAGTTTGCCGGTAAAGTTTTTATCAGGACAGTAGTACTGTATGAATTTTTAAAAATTCATGAAGCTTTATCATCATCTTAAAATTTTATGATAACATTAGTGATGCATCATAACCATGCAAAAAATTTCAAAATTTTCTAACTTGTTTTGTTTCATTTTTCATTCGGTTCAAACTTGTCGGTTAGCATTTTATCAGGACAGTAGTAATATTTGAATTTTTTTAAAATTCCTCAAATTTTTTAATAATCTGAAATTTGTATGATAACATCATTGATGTGTCAGGAATCTCTACAAAATTTTTCAACTTCATTTGAGCTATTTTTCGTTTGGTGTAATTTTGCCTAAATCTTGGCCCTACCGGCGGAAAAAATTCGGATTTTAAAATTTTATTTTTATGGTTCATTCAGAATTCATCCAAAATTTCTAAAACTCGGTAAGATTTCATTCTCTAACCACGACCGAGATTTCGAACCCGACGTGTAGTATCTGTCTGATCGTGCCACTTTCCTCCCGATCTAGCCCTAGCATGATAGCGTTTTTTACACGAGGATAGGTGTTCTCTCCTGTATCTCCCTAACAATCAGTGGAGGCTGTGGCCACTTTATCGGGATGTGTCACATTTCCAGTTTGCTGACAATTTTTTAAAATCTAATCTTTTTTCAAACTCAATTACAAAAATAGGCTCACCCTTAACCACGAAAACGTTTATCTGTTGTGCGCCTACAAAATGGAGAGACCTACCGAGTTATCAGAGATCGGTAGCCAATAAGCCACGAAGAATTTTTCTCGAGGGCGATCCATGAGACTGCAAGCAAAACATGGATGCTCGGCCTAAGCTCTGTGGGGAAAAATTAGTCCAGTGACACTCAATTCGTTGGTTTTTGATGATGTGTCTATAACATGTGGGTCCATCTGTATGACGTGTGGATGTCATAAAGAAATCATGAATTTTAAATGACGCTAATCTCCCAGCTCTGTGGTGGCTCAGCTGGTTATCCAAAATTGGAGTTGGTGAAGAAAAACTGAAAACAGCAAGACATGCGAGAATTCCTTGGGGAATTCGGTTCCTGTCTCCCCTGGAGTTCAGCGCGGTGTTTGACGCCGTAGAGGTCAATTTTTTCTGGGCCAAAATTGCAATGGTGGCGAGCGAGACCAACTTCGAGGTGCCGCACTAAGGAATGCTGTAATGTTACGCCAGGCCTCTTCCTGCCTCTAATTTATTATCTTTTTGATCCTTTATGTAAAGCTTGAAGAAAGTTATAGCTTAACTAGTGGCCTCGTAGTGGTACAACAAGAAGGGTTTCAACTCTCAAATCACTCATGGTAACGAAGCCGAAAGAAAACACAACATTTGCTTCCTCGTAACATCCCAGCTACCACTCCACCAAGCCGGCCTCGTTTCACATGTGCTTTTTTATCCTTTTTATTCTGGCCCACTCGAAGTTGGCTGGCGAGTGCGGGCGCAAGGCCACCGGTGGGCCACTGGAGCCAGAAATCTATTCTTTGGAAAGCATAATATGGGATCCACTACAATGGCGAAGATGCCTGTGGTTATCACACTAGGGATAGGATAGCTCTTTTGTATCATGCCGTGTCCCTGTAAATGCTTGTAACCCTCGTTTGGAAGAAGGAATTCTCATTAAATTCAATATACATATTAATTGGTGTGTCCTCTGGGAACCCAAACAAGTGCACCCCCACTATTCCCTGTCCGAAGGGCACATCGACAGGAATAAGGCTGGCAAAAAAAAATCGTTAGGGCTCAAATCAAAATTGTTTTGCTTACAGTAGTTAATAGATTTAAAATGAAAATGAGTCCATTTCAAACAAAAAAAGTTAATGGGGCTCGACTCAATAGTATCTCGTTAGCTCGAATTTAAATAACCACTTGAATGATAAATAAAATTATTATATGCTGAACTATGTCAATTTCGAAAAAAACTCGATAATAGCTTGTTAAGCTCGATAGTCAGACCAAACAAAAGTAGATTGTTTATCTTAACGTCCGGACCTCTATAAATTCTTGTGTCAATCCACTCTATCGTGGATGGTAGCCCATTTGATGTCTGCTCTCTCACGTAAACTATGATCGACATCCGATTGCTAGCACTCGCCTAAACTAGTTGAAGACACAACTCTGGCGAACAAATTAGCTAGGATGTAAAGAAATCGCACTTGATCTGTACCACATTTCATCCTATTGGCGATCCACTCGCTCCCATCAGTTTTTTCCCTTTGCCGAAATGCATGTATGGCTGTTGTACTTAGTCGTAGCTTTCATGTGAAGGTTGGTCTTCTCCGATCTCCCTTCACCCTGGCACAATATATAGTATCCAAATATATGTGAAAGCAATAACATATATCAAATATTTATCAATGAAAAGTACTTGATTGACTGACGATAATTATGTTTAAACCATCTTTTGCTATCGTCATTGAGCATGCACCCTTCATTTGCCTTAAACTTGGACAGTCCTTTATCATATGACTTTCTCCGTCATATAGATAACATACGTGTGTGTCTTTGCTCTTACTTTTCTTCTTCCTGTAACTCTTGCTTTTGCCTGCAACACCTATTGCAGTCAATGCTTGATCAACCAAGAATGAAGATTCCGATTGCTTTTTCAAGGACTATGCCTCCAATAGATATACAATTGTCTCGTTGAAGTCGAGGGTGTCTTTTCTGACAAAAATATTCATCATCAATTACTCCCTTGATAGTGATAAAGATTATGCTACTATGATAATTTTATCGTTTTCCTCATTTTTTATCCACACTAATCAGCTGTGTAATAAATTTGTTGAAGACATTAAGATAGTCAATAAACCATGTACCTTCCTCTATATGCAACCTGTACAGTTATCGCTTCAGCACCCACTAGTTTATCAGATGATATACAATTCTTCTATGTCCTTCCATAATTTTTTTTAGTGAATTCTGTTTGATCAACGAGTATTTTACCTCATTGGAGAGATATAGATAGATTGTATTGACAAACTTTTGCTCCATAACCTTCAAGTCTTCAGCGGAGGTCATTTTTGGCTTGTCCCTTTCAAGAGTAGCAATTAACTCATACTGAATAGGAACATCATTTACTACACATTGCCACACGCTAAAATTTTTCGCCTTAAAATTTCTCTACTTTATTCCACACCGTTGGCATTGATATTAATTTTGTGCCACATGACGCTTTACCGATCTTCTCACATATCTAATTAATCCGTCCTTGGCTCTGATACCCCTTCTTATATGTAGTAGCCCCCCAAATCAAATTAGAGTTTTATAAGATAAGGCACAAGTACAGGTGGGAGTTGGGTCGTGCCATGCAGACACGGCACAAGGCCCAATAGGCCTTGGGTCGCGGCATGTTGTGCTGGCCTGACTCGCCTCTAGTGATGCCCAAGCATGGCCTAGGGCACGCTGATTCGCTGTCATGCCATGACAGTTTGGGCTTTTGTCCTATTGAACGTGTAGAGTCGTGGATGCTGCCATCGATGGTCTTTTGCCATGGACTTCATCAAGGATGAGAAGCGAGCATCGACCGTCGGTGAGGATGGGTACATACAATTATTTAGGGAAAAAGAACTAAATTTAATTTATTCATTTAGTACAAATACAAAGGTACTGCCTCATTAAAACCCTACAACCCAGAGTGGGGTTCCTTTAGTAAGAAAAAGAGTACAATGACAATATGCACATATACTAACTACTCTCCAATATCCAGATCATTCATGCGTTCTAGGTCAACACGGAGAAAGCAGGGGTGGAGGAAGGTGAGAGGAAAGAGAAAGGAGCCGACGGAGGCACAGGAAAATAACGACTGTGTTGGATGGGTCATGGGTAAGGATAGCAATCTTATCCGATTACCTCTATACCCGTGGCTAAAAACCTAATAGAGATGGGTATGTTTCTCTTTTATTATTCATGGGTATATTTATGGAGGCCAAACTTTGCCCGATGGGCAAATAAGTATGGGTATGGGAGAGCTCCCCCTGTATCGTTCCACCCGATTACCAGCCACCTTCTAATGATATGTGGGTTACAGTAGGCGTCCAGTTGGCCATCAGATCCCCAATTTGTGCTACTCATATTAGCAATTTATGATTAGTGATGCTGTGATGAGCGATTTGTGATGTGTGTGATGAATGATGAATTATTTTCATATTAATTGTTGAACTTGAGCATATGTGATGATTGATGAATTATTTCTATTTTAATTGTTGAACTTGAGCATCTGTGTGTCTTTTATCTATATGTGTTATTTTAATTCTTATTCCTATGTGCATTTAAAATTTTGAATCATTGATAATCATTCTTCAATCCATAGATTGTAACCGATTCGCAAAATTTCATCAAAAAGATTGTATCGATACCATAGCTCCATTAGTTCCTAGTGCCCTTTGGCTTAATGGATTGTTGATGGTGGCAAGTAAACGGGTACGTTCGCGGGTATCGGGTACTCGTGGGCGATGGGTATGGGTGAGATTCTTCGCCGTCACCCTTCACGGGTATACCTGTGAGGTAGATTTTGGCTGACAGGCATAGGTATAGACGAGCACTACCTATACCCACCGCACCCGATTGCCACCCCTAGCCATGGGAAGAGGTGAAAGGGAGAGGCGATATTTGATGATGGTACTAGTAGACATGACAAGGTAGTTGATAATAGGTTGAGTTGAAGATAAAACACTTTTTACGAAAGAGCTACTTTTATACTGGGCTAGCCCAGCATGGCCTAGTTGTTCGTGCCATGATGTACCGCTCATTATGCCGAGTTTTTAGACCCGACACAACTTATTATTTGTTTCGTGCCACTCCAGCCTGAAGATATCCATATCATGTCGTGTTGAGGGCAGCCCAAAAAGGAATGGCCCATTGCCTAGGTCTAGGTATGAGCGTGCATTGTCTCAAGAACGAAGCAAATGAATCTTGTAGAGAATCAAAACAATGACGTTGAAACAATTATGATAAAAGAGAAAAGATTTAACGAAGTCGATCGCAAATTATTTAAGCACAATCCAAAAACAGTACAAGGGATTATTACTCTTTTATAACCTCTTGAAACTTTTAGGACCATGGGATCCTTACTCTTTTCAAGAATATAGTACTAAAGAATAACCTAGCATTTAGTCATCTCGTGCATGCTTTTTTTGGATAATTAAGTTGACTTGTAACTCCTTGATTGATTGGGTTTTTCATGATCACCCCTATATTTATGTTGTCACCGTAGTTCTCCCAAACAAATGGGAAAAAACTCCAATTAGGATTTATCTAGCACATCTTTCCAAATCCTAAAAAGACTAAGGTACTATTTGTTTGGGTTTTTTTACCAGCTTAAAAGCCAAAAGCTACATCCTAAATAAACATGTAGCTTTTTATCTAGGTTTTCAAAAGCCATAAGCCTCCGTATAACTAAAAACCAAAAGCCACTAGAGAGAGGATTTTTTGGCTTATTGATAGTTAGTTTTAGATTAATAACACTAAAGTTAGGTAAAATTACTCACCTCCATCACGCACAAAAGCCGTTAACTTTTAAACTGCTTAAGCCAAAAAGCTGTCTTTAAGTTATAAGTTAAAAAAATCTAAGCATAAACAAAGCCTAAATACAACTCATAATCTTTAAAACGCCGGAAGGCGCATTGGCGGCGGTGGAGTATGAGGCCAGGCGGCCAGCCAGGCCGCGAGGGCGTGGGCGCGGCTGCTCTCCTGCATGAGCACCGTGTCCAGGTTTGACAAGGTCTGGAACATCGGCGCTGACGATCCCGCAAGGCGCTGCACGGCCTCAAAGTAGGCCTGGCTCTCACCCTGGCAGGGGTGTAAACGGAGCGGATAATTTCCGACCGATCCGAGCCTGAATTCGTTTAAAACCCGATTTGAATCCAAAAAAATGATATCCGGTTATATCCAGATTCGATCCGGATTCGAATCCGCCTATCCAAAAAAAATATGGGTTAAGATATGGGCAGAGAAGTATCCGATTCGTATCCGATCCGTACCCGCATATCCGAGATATCCGAAAAATATCAGTGTAAATTAGTGAAATAGATATCCGATAACAGATCCGATAAACATAAACATTATACACATATAAGTTCATATGTTGATTGAAATTATACCTAGCTGCATATTATTCTTATGTAGGGAAGATACCTATTATTGAATTTAAAACACTTATATGTCTTGAAGGTTCTAGTAAAGTTTTGTGTATGGTTGATCGATCCTAATATGCATGACATATATGGTTTCACTACTACAAAACAGCACATAGGTGACGCCCTATTTGTGGCGGTTCTTTTGGAACCATCACAAATACATGTATCAGTGGCAGTTCTATGTGGAAATTGGCGGGAGGACCATTTGTATGTTTCATCCAAAACCGCCACAGATAGTACATTATCTGTGACGGTTTATATTTGAAACCGCCATCGATAACGCTGTGACTATTTGTGGCGGTTGGTAGATGGAACCGCCACGATAATAAATTATCTGTGGCGGTTTGGTTTTAGAACCGCCACTAATATAATTATCTGTGGCGGTTTGAATTTAAAACCGCCACAAATAATGTTTTCTATATAAAGCCACCGTCATTTGGTCATCTTCCTCCTCTCACGCCTCGAGAAGAAAAGTTAGCTTTTTCATTTTGATTTTGTTTGGGCAAGATCTTGTGCTTCTACTTCCTAGAATTGTTCCAAGGTGTGTAAAATATGTCTCCTCTCTTCATTTGTCTTTGTAAAATTGCCATTAAAGGTTTATTCCTAGCTTAATTAAGGTTTAGATGCAATGTCTACATTTAGTTTGTTTTTATTTACCTAGCAATTTGTAGATGATGAATTTATTACCTTGTCAGTATTAGATTAAGTTGTCTACCTTGTTTAGATGATGAATGTTTTGTCAAGCATATATCAAATTTATGTATTTACGATTATTGGATATTAATGAAAAATAAATTATAGTTAATATGATAGATGGGTGATCATGAAGTTAATTGCCTTGCATTTTGAGATGAGGAAATTTATTATGTTGCTCTTAGAAGGATATGTATAAAAATTACGTAGTTAATATTTTTCTTAGTTACCATTAATTTTTTTCGTTAGCGTGCATATATCCATTAGTGGGTATTGTTAGTGAATTTTTATGAAGCATATAAACCCAATTTATGTAATTAAGATTGTTGGATGTGAATGATAAATAAATTTTAGTTAATATGGTAGTCGGGTGATCATGAAATTTTGAGGTGAGGAATTTATTATGTTGATCTTAGGAGGATATATATAATTTTTGGTTACGTATGAGTATATATTAAAATTAATTAATTAAGTTTGCAACATTTACTTAGTATTAATGTTGTCCCGTTAGTGGATATTGTTGAATATTTGAATAACAATTTATTTAATTAAGATTTTGGATATTAATAAATTGCTTAAATTAATGAACTGTAGATGGACCGGAGATGGATGTACGATGTGAACCGTTGCGTACCAAGAATATATTGACGGTGTATCTGTTTTTCTAAGGGCGTACCGAGGAGAACATCTTGCAAAAGAAGACGAAGTACATACATCGTCCATGCATTGATTGCAAGAATGAGAAGATGTTTTGAACAAAAACTATATCCATTTGCACTTGATCCGGAGGGTTTTGTACCGCTATACAAGTTGGACAAGGCACGGTGAAGAGGAGATCATACTTCAACGTGATAACGCCGACGCATTTACGAGCCGGCAATGTGGCGGTGACATCGATTATGGATCCGATGAGGATAGGTTGGTCGTCGATGACGACATTAACTGCTCAAATGTTGCGCGATGCGTAAGAGAACTACACTAGTCGAGAGAGTTTAATCAATTCATGGGTTTGATGGAGGATTCGAGAAACCTTTGTTCCCGGGTTGTAAGGAGGAATACACAAAGTTGCACACGGTGCTCTCGCCATCGAAATTGAAGGCGACCAATGGTTGGTCCGACAAGAGTTTCACGGCGTTGTTACATCTCTTAGCGGACATATCGCTCAAGGAAACGTGTTGCCTAAAACCACGATCTAGCTAAGAAGGTTGTATGTCCCTTGGGATTGGAAGTAGAAAGAATACATGCTTGTCCAAACGATCAGATACTCTATCGCAAAGACTATGCGCACATTCATGTATGTCCGTGTGCAAAGCGCCGCGATACAAGCGTAAGGGCGATGACAATAAACTATCGAGGTGAAGAAAGGAGCTCTCGCAAAAGTGGTGTGGTATTTGCCAAGAATACCTCGCTTGAAGCGCTTATTTGGAAACAAAAAGCACGCCAAATTGATGCGATGGCACTCGGAAGACCGTAAGAGGGATGGAAAATCGAGACACCCGGTGATTTCGCCGATGGAGAACCATCGATAGACTCTTCAGGAGAACTTCGAAATGAACCGAGGAATGTAAGGTTTGGCTTGAGTACGGATGGAATGAATCCTTTCGGTAACATGAGCGGCGCTCATAGCACTTGGCCCGTGACTCGTGTATATACAACCTTCCACCCCGGTTGTGTATGAAGCGAAAGTACATTATGATGTCCTGCTTATCCAAGGGCCGAGACAACTCCGCAACGATATTGATGTATACCTACAACCATTGGTGGAAGATCTTGTGATATTGTGGAACGAAGGTGTACAGTATGGGACGAGTACAAACGAGAGTACTTCACTCTACGCCGCATTGTTGTTCTCGCACCATCAATGATTTTCTCGCGCTTGGTAACCCGTCCTACCGCACTATAAAGGAGCCAAAGCATGCCCCAAAGGCATGGATGAAACCGCTAGTGTGTGGCTCAACAACTCGAGGAAAATAAGTGTACATGCGCCAACGGAGGTTCCTTCGCAGGAATCATCCGTACCGCAATATGAAGAAACAATTCGACGGGACAAAGGAGGACGGTTTAGCTCCAAGGCGTCTTCATGGGGAAGAGGTCTATGATATGGTTAGGGATCTTAATGTTGTACTTGGAAAGGGGAGTACTAGTAATACATCGCGGTCCCATACTGAGAAGACCACGTGGAAGAAGAGATCCATCTTTTGGGACTTACCCTACTGGAAGGACTTGGAAGTTCGACACTGCATCGACGTCATGCATGTAGAGAAGAATTTATGTGACAGCGTGGTTGGTCTTTTCTTGAATATTCCTAGCAAAACAAAGGATGGATCAAGGCACGAAGGGATCTCGAAGATATGAAAATCGAGCCGAGCTACATCCTCAAGACACTGGGAAAGGCCGGCTTTACCTTCCCCACTTGCTACACTTTGAGTAAGAAAGAGAAAAGTAACTCGCAAGTGCTCGCATGGTGTGAAAGTTCCGTCCGGCATTCGCAAACATCAAAAACCGGTATCGATGAAAGATTTGAAGTTAATCGGCATGAAGTCTCATGATTGTCATGTGATGATGACACAAATGCTCACTGTTGTAATTAGAGGTATTTTGTTCGACAAGGTCCGAGAGGCAATCACGAGGTTGTGTTCCTTCTTCAACACGATTTCACTGAAGGTCATCGATCCCGTTGGACTTTATGAACTTCAGGTGATGTGGTAAAGACTCGTGCCACCGGAGATGTATTTTCCCCATCATTTTTGATATCATGGTTCATCTCATTGTTCACCTTGTCAATGAGATAAATATTTATGCCCCGTATTCTCGCATCGATGTACCCATTTGAAAGGTATATGGGTGTTCAAGAAATATGTACGTAATCGATCTCACGGAAGGCTCCATTATAGAAGGTTATGCAACCGAGGAGGTTATTGAGTTCGTGGTCGATTACATGGAGGAGGTCGAACCGGTAGGAGTGCTCAGATCTCGCCATGAGGGTAGGCTAGGTGGGAAAGGTGTAATAGAAAAGAAATCTACAAATTCTTACGATAATATTTTGTTCGAACAAGCCCATTTCACAAGATTGCCTTGATATTGAGGTGTACCAGATATGGACATACACAAGGGTAAGCTAAGGAGGGAAAACCGAGGAAAGTCGAGCTTTGGATAACAAAAGAGCACAATCGTTTGTTCACTCATTGGTTCAGGGGAGCACATGTCTGGTGAAGAAACGAGTGTTACATTGAGGTGGTTGGCAAAAGGGCCTTCAGGTACAATCACGACATGGCAAGGATATGACATCAATGGATATACATTTTACACGAGAGCTCGGGATAGCAAGAGCACTTACCAAAACATGGTGTCCAGATAGACGCCACGACAACACAAAAAGATGAAGAGCATCTACTACGGGTTCATAGAGGAGATTTGGGAGTCGGACTATCGCATTTTCAAGATCCGGTGTTTCGATGTCATTGGGTACGACTCCCGAATGGTGTCAAGGTCGACAAGTACGGCTTTACTACTGTGGACATCGAACATGTCGGATACAGAGACGAACCATTCGTACTAGCGAATCAAGTAGCACAAGTATTCTACATAATCGACCCGGCAGATAAGAAGCGCCATGTAGTTCTGCAAGGAAAAAGAAGGATCGTTGGAGTTGAGAATGTTGTGGATGAGGAAGAGTACAACCAGTTTGATAAGTTGCCTCCTTTCGCAGGCGACAGCATCAGGCCCGAGGAAGAAACCACTCAAGAAGTTACCTATCATCGCGATGATCACAACGAAGGCCAAATTGTGAAAGAAAATAATTAGCTAGGAGTACTAGAAATGTGATGTAAGAAATGGAAATGTGATGTAAGAAATGTACATTGAATGGAGCCCTTGAAGAAGGCCAAACCAGGATATATGTATTAATGTATGGAAGAAAAAATTATGTATTGTCATATGCAACATGGTTTATTATGATTTCTGCAGTTTTTACAGTTATACATTCTTCCTGGAGTTTATTATGATTCTCATCTGTAGCTATGGCGGTGGAGGGAGTATCTGTGACGGTTAATAAATATAACCGTCTCAGATAATAGTTATCTGTGGCGGTTAATAACAATAACCGTCACAGATAAATATTATCTGTGACGGTTATTGTTATTAACCGCCACAGATAACTATTATCCGAGACGGTTATATTTATTAACCGTCACGATACTCCTCTATATATATGGTAAACCTAACCCCGCCGCTTCCACTTCCAAAACTCGATCGCCTCATGCCCTAGTTCCCACGCCGCGCCACCGCAGCTCCCGCACTGCCGCCGCCTCTCCGCACCGTGCCGCCCGCAATGTCGTCATGGGGAGGACTCAAAGACGTCGCCGCCCACTCAAGTCGTCGCCCCGGGAGGACTCGTGGGGAGGACTCAAGCCGTGCCGCCGCCACTCCTCACTGTGGTCGCCCGCAACGCCGTCCATGGGGAGGACTCAAGCCGTGTCGCCGCCACTCCAAGCCGTGCCGCTATTCGTCCCCGCACCGCGAGGTAACATGAACTCCAAGCCCTTGTCGCTGTGATTGATATGTGTCTTTGTGTGATTGTTATCCGTGTGCTTGATTATCGATTGAATTTGGTAATATGTGTTTGCTTTGTGATTGATATGTGTAGATTTGTGCTAGATATCTTCGTGATTAAATGGTTCGGGGTTTTGGGGCTGAAATTGATAAGCATACACATATATGATTGTGAAATTTTCGGCTCATGGTGATGCTAGTATGAATTTGTGGATAAGTGTGAGTGATGATAGCAAGTATTAGGGGTACACATGTTCTGAAATGTGTTTAAACAGGAATGAGCTAGAGATATTTAGCGACAGTTTTCATTTACTGCCATCCTTTGCTCTTGTGCTTAACTGTGCATGTATTTTAACTTTTTTTGATGATTAGAACACACTGATGCACCGAGTTTATGTATGTGCTGTTATCTGTTGAAGAGTGTAGGTGTATGCTTGTTACTGTATTTTCTAATCTTGTGTACCGAGATATTAGAATATGTAACCCTATTCTTAGATCATGCTTTAGTGTTTTAATATGAGTAAGTCCTTCAGTCATTTTGCAATAGTACAAACTTTAAATTCACATGAAGCTCTTAATTTTCGATGGCACTTCTGCTAACTATTTCCATGAATGCATTATACTACTACTGCTATTTTTGTCCATCTTGTGAATGAATGAATGGCTTCACTTACAATGAATGAACTAAGCTTTAGATTTGTGTCCTTCAAAGTATCATGATGCTAGCATTGAGTTATGTAATGTTTTTCATGCTGTTAATTGGAATAATCAATAGAATGTTAATCAGTTTGATGCCTTGTTGCCTTTGGGTCTGAGATTGGTGTGCAAAGGGGCCAGTCAGTTCTTTTGACTTGGGGACCTTGCTTGTGGGGCTTACTGTTCAATGATGATTTAGGGACTGAAATAGACTATTTGTGACAACAAAACTTGACATTTATTACAGCTTGATTGATTAGTTCAATTGTCATCTTTTCAGATATGCTAGTTTAGACACCTTGTGCTTACTATTGTTTATCATCTCCTTGTACTGCTCCAAAGAACTTTGCTCGTAAGCTTATTACATTTTTTCATCTGTGCATACAAAATATACAATTGATTTGCTTTAAACTGTCAAGTAGTAAAATTGCAATAGAGGTAAGGTTGTCACAAATCAGTCTATTGCTCGTTCCCCGTGGCAAGGAGGGCCTTTAGGCAACCCGACATCTTAGAACACTTTAAAAGTAAAACAACTTGAGCTAGATGCTACTTGATTTGTTATTCATTAACCACAAAAGCTTGTGTTTGTGTGCTAATTCAATATGATACACTCAGTTATTATAAGTCAGTATGATATCTTGTGCTATTTTGATGGTTGGAATCAATGGATTGATAAAATTGCTAATTCCGCATTTCTTACAACAATCCATTTGTGTCCGTAAAAATCATCTTTATACACCGTGGTCTTTATCACCTATGAGCCATGGATGACACTTTAAGGATCTAATATAGTCCTCGCTAGTACATCTTCTATCTTATTCATTAACCACAAAAGCTTGGTATCTCTTTGCTTTAGAGAACGTTGAAGAAGAATGGCAGGGAGAAAAGGAAAGGGACAAAACATTTGCTATTTGTAACATGGTTTCTTTCATTTCGGTAGTTGCATGATTGAATGTATTTAGCTAAATGTGTTTCCTTCTTGAATGAAGACAATAATATTCAATTTGGATGTTAACTCTGCGAATTGTGAAATGTGTTTTGATTTTAATTGGGATTGTGTGGATGAGTGCTTTAATATCATGTTGGTATTGATCTTGTGTATGTGCTTGATCTTGTGTCTATATATATATTCTTATGTATGTGCTTGATCTTGTGTCTATATATATATTCTTATGTATGTGCTTGATCTTGTGTCTATATATGTATATATATGCTAGTAGTTGTGTATAGTGGAGATAGTTGATATCATTCACAGGAACAATTCACTTAGTCTTGTAAAACCAAATAACTCTAAGCACTTTAAGGATCTAATATAGTCCTCGCTAGTACATCTTCTATCTTATTTCACAAGCCATTGTTAGTCCGTCTGCTCAGTTAGTACATATTTTCTTTCCTCTCTCAAATATCTCCCTTTCTATTGAGTAGTTCTAATGGAGCCCGACATCGAGCCTATAATGGAGGAGAGCCCGAGCAGTACCTTACCCTCCCCCAACCACCGAAGGTGCCGAGGCCTCCACCATTGCGAGATCTTGCCTGTTGCGGATGTCGCTCTGTTGCAAGACGCAGAGGACGAGGAAAACTAAGAAGCTCAAGGCGGTACACCATCTCGGAGGTCTCAGATATCGGGGCCCCTGTAATCAAAAAGGCAAACAAAATCTGAGTCAACATGCGGGTACATCGTAAGGGAGAAAGTGCTAATCACCTATTCGGATTGGCATAAAGTGCCCTGAGCCACCAAAGAGGATATGTGGACTGAGCTCAAAGGAACCTTCGAATTCCCCGAAGGAGTTGAAGAACTCGTGCGCCGCGATGCATTGATGACCATGGATGCGGCGTGGAGAAACTTCAAGGCGAGGCTGAACGTAAATTACGTGAAGCAAAACCGGTCACCGTCGGAGACTATCCAAGATTACTGACCATACTAGGATGAGTTCGTGGCGATGAAGTAATCGAAGCGACAAGGAAGTCCAAATGAGGACCACCTTAGCATCGAAGAAGGAATACTCACCCCCACGACTTGGCACGAGTGGGTACGGGTAAAATTGCTCAATGGAGAGGCAGAATTACAAGCGATCCAACAGACTAGCGAAGTCCCTTGGTCGGACTACAGACGAGTGAAGCACTACGTGCTAGCGAGGGCGATCTCTTGTCTCATCGAGTTTATCATTCAAGAGCAAATAAGACGAAGCAATGACGCAAAGAGTTCATCGCTTTTACGCCCATCCACCCAAGGATCCTTCCACCCAAACAGGAGAAAGACGAGCTAACAATGCCCTAGGAAACAAAGAGCACCCTTGGTCGAACACGAGGCGTCGGGGTCAAGGTTCCATGGAAGATGGGATTCCCTCAAAGACGAAGACTCTTATAGGAGTCGGAAGAGAGCTAAAGAAGAGTGGCCGAGCAGAAATGGAAAGTATGAAGGAAAGAGTTCGCGAGAATTACAACCCACCATTCAAGAACAAGTTCAACGACAAGTACAAGCGACCTTGAGCCGACGCAGTCGAAAACGCCTCTCTAGCCCTACAGTGTCGTCGCAGTTAGCTTGCGCCCACGCCATTAGTACAAGCGGACCTAAACCATTATCCTGTGGACGACATACAGGACCCCACACCCTATCAGCTCAACGTGCCTGTGATGAACATCTTTCTACATGCTGCTACAGGGGTAGCTTATCCGTGCCAACAAGGGGGTGTCCTGCACAATGCCCCGATAGCGCCAGGTTATGCAAAGGTCCAGGTGGACGCAGTACTTCCACAGTTTGCTGATATCAGGCTAGAAAAACCCGCCAATGACGAGATAACAACTCTAGGAAGTGCCGTCCACTCATTCATCCAGTGGCGCAAGCGTGACATCGTCTTGGACCATCCAATGGCGACCTCTCGACATCGTCTTGGACCATGCAAGGCCGGCCTCTCTTGCAAGGTAATCCGCAAGATCCGTCACCAAAGACCGAGAGTGAAACGGTGAAGAAGCAAGATGAGGTACCAAAGAAATCCATTGAGGACCCCATAAAGATGGCCACCGTTAGTACTCCAACGCAGAAACTCAGAACACCGGTACTTCAAAGGACAAACCTACAACGCCGATCCCAAAAATGGCACATTAGACAGCCGATCGCTAGATCGGGGAAGCCAGACCGAGTATGATGTCGTATGCGTGAAAAAAGTAAGGGCAAGGGAAGTCGATGAACAAGATAATCAACCAAGATTGAAATTCGAGGTAGGGAAGCCCTTAGTCACCGATTCGGTTAAGCAGTCTAACACCCATGATGCGGCGATTACATGCATGGTACATGGAGCGATCCAACCAAGACATACTCCGAAGGTGATTCTGCAGTTTTCCGTGAGGAACATTTTCACCACGAGGGCTTTGGCTACTTCTTAATAGAATTCGATAACTTGCACAACTTGTTCTATCACGACGCCTCGACATATGTTTTTGAGATGTTGGACAATCGTAAGTGTCTAATATATCAATCTTGGTCTACATTCACGTAATACCAATAAATGTCATGTCTAACTATTTCGTTATATAGATACGAGATGAAGGAACTACGAAGAACCAAGGGGCGATTAGGATTCTCGACCGGAACGGTTTGCCAAGAAGAAATCGAGAGAGTACCAAAGGAGGTCGAGGAGTACGCCTATAAAGCTTTGCTTAAACTACAAGACAAGGAGTTTATACTTGTACCATACAATTTTCGTAAGTTCCTCACTAGCTAGTTAAATTACTCATTGATTTCGTTATTTACTCGACGTAAGGACTAATGGCTATGGCATCCAGATTCCATCGATTCTTGTAGTAATTCATCCGCATAAGAGCAAGATGTCGATCATGGATCCTTTGGATAAACCTAAAGCGGACTATGAAGTGATGACACGCTTAATAAATGAGGCGCTCAAAAGATATTGTCGAAGAGCACGAGACACCGCCCATACAAAAATCCCTTACAATCTGTACTAACTTTCCCAGACGCACGCAAGGAATATTCTTATATCGTATTTCATAGTAAATAGCTCCTTCGACGACATCTTAGCTCATTCGATTTTCGCAGTGTCACAAGCAGATGCAAGGAACAAATTTATGTGGGTACTTCGTGTGCCAGTACATGCGCGAAATCTTTGGTTGCACAATAAAAGACAATGACGTGGAGGTCAGTCATGTAGACATGACACATCGATTCGCGCCACTCAATTTTATATACTCTCTTAATTACTTTTTCATACTTACAAGCCTCAAGTCGTCTACTGTAGGATCGCTTGCTCAAATCCAAGCCATTCAGGGCCAGCTCGCCTACTTCATCATGAAGGAAATACTCAACAAAAACGGCGAGTTTTATGACGAAGACAACAACGATCCACTCCTCCATACTCATTTCTCACATCACATGTCTCCAACCTCCGAAGACCCGTAGGCTTCTAGTTTAGGAATCTAGAAGCCGCTTTTGTTACTTCAATTTTTTTTCATTACAAAGTGTAAATAACTCTTTGTTCCTTTTCTTTAATTCTTGAAATGACTTACTTGAGTCAATGATCCTTACTTTTCTTCTTTCTTCTTTGTGAATTTACATGGGATTACCTCCTTTTCCTCATATTTGTGAGCCTGTTGTCATGGTTCTTTATACTATCTATCTGGACTTTGTGGTACGTGTCATGGTTTCTTGATTTGGATGTATGAAAAATGATGCAAACTTGTAGTATGAGTATGGTTTAATTATTTTGATTTACGCTATGTGTTATGTGGCATGTCTTGTATTTTGGTTAATAATCCAAGAGACATTGTGGAATTTTGTGGCATGAGGAAAATATGAACATAGCTAAGGAAGAAGGCTTGGAGAACAAATTCAAGTTGACAACTACAATTGGAACGACAAACATGCACTTGTTTGACTCGGATGGTAAAATTCAAAGTATGACACTACGGAGGAAAGTAAGTATCTAGCATCTTCCTATTTTGTTGCTCTGAGACCACCTTGGCATCCGGTCGCTGAAATTGTTATAAGGTTATTTATCTAATCTAATATTTTGTTTTAGTTCGCTTTTTCAGGCTTTTTGTTTAATATGATACATTCATATGTTCTAAGGTGCAAGTTTGTAGCAGCTGGAATGAATGCAATGGATCTAAGGCGTGGAATCTCAATGGCTGTTGATCATGGTGTTGTGACTAACCTAAAGAGCATGGCTAGAATGATCAACACATCAGAGAAAATAGCTCAGGTGATACTTCAAATAATTAATTGCAAAGATCTATTTATTGTTCCCTTTGTTTGTCCTGCCCTATCTATTTTTACTGATTTATATGTTTCATTATTTATAAAGGTGGGTACAATATCAGCAAATGGGGAAAGGGAAATTGGTGAGCTTATTTCTAAGGCTATGGAAAAGGTTGGCAAAGAGGGTGTTATCACCATTGCGGTAAGTTCATCTAAGTTCGTCTGAACCTATATTTCTCAAAGTTAGTCATTTTCCCTGCGAATGTAACTTCTTGGCCGCTTTAACTCTTTCATTGGCAACTTTCTTTTACATTCACTTATTTCAAGATATACTTGTCAATAACAACTTTCTTTTACATTTACTTATTTGAAGATATACTTGTCAATAGTTTTTGGTCCATAGCATTTGACTATACAGACTCTAAGGATCTCAGGTAGTCTTTTTTGTGCAATGATTAATTTAACACAATTTGTATCAGTTGTGCCTGACAATTCATAAAACTCATTTCACATGTCACTGATCCTCATGATACTATACTGCTCTAGGAAAAACTTATATGGAAAGGTAAAGCCACATGGTAGCTCCAGATTATTAGAAAGGGCAATTAATTATTATGGTGGTGTATACTTCATCTAGTTCTCTCTGTCTTTAGTACCTTTATCAAAATGCTCTGATTTGCATATGCCTGTAACATTTGGTTTAACTAGTTTGCTTAAACATTTGACAGGATGGTAACACCCTTTATAATGAGCTTGAAGTTGTGGAGGGCATCAAACTTGACAGAGGTTACTATCTATACACCATTTGCAGCTTCTTTACCTCTATTTATCGGAAACTGAGGATCATGAGAGGCTATGATGCTGCTGGAATGGGTATGCACACACACACACACACACACACACTAGCATATCAATACTTGA
The DNA here is from genome assembly GCA_036346375.1 of Guadua angustifolia. Classification (NCBI taxonomy): domain Eukaryota; kingdom Viridiplantae; phylum Streptophyta; class Magnoliopsida; order Poales; family Poaceae; genus Guadua; species Guadua angustifolia. The sequence goes on from CM070502.1 coordinate 13,969,416, forward strand.
CCACCTTTGAGAAGGCTTTATTATACAAATTAATCTTTCCAGTGACATTTGATGTTTTGTGCCATGCTTTTGTATATCTCGAGTTGCATATTAGTATGTTGGTATTACTGTATGACACTTCTATCAATTTTCTTATATATATTCTGTATAGAGGGCATGGCTAGCACTGCCTGAGGCTAGCCACAAATGCCAGTTTTTTATTTTCCTGTGTCGGACTATCAGTGACGGTTCTAGCAAAAAACCGCCACTGATACCATGATATCAGTGACGGTTTTTGGCTAGAACCGTCACTGATATAAGGGGTATCAGTGACGGTTCTATCCAAAAACCGTCACAAATGATGTTATCTGTGGTAGTTCTAGAACCGTCACAGATAATCCTGGATTATCAGTGGCACGAAATCTGTGGCGGTTCGAAAACTGTCACTGATGGAAGTTTCGAACCGCCACTGATTACCTTTTTCAAGGTAGTGTTTCTACTTTCACGCATTATCCGACTAACTATTTGTGACCGAGGCTAATCAGATCCGAAATGATCTCAGATTCGCGATCGAAGTAATCCAGATTCAGATTCAATCCGCATCGCCCGATTGATTCTATATCCGAGAAAAAATTTAGAATAGGATATGGAATGAGTGAAATCCGTCCGTATCCGATCCGTTTGCACCCCTACACCCTGGTCTCCATCTCTACTAAACCAGTCCTCTGTACGACGGTGTCGACGGGGCTGCCACGTGGGCCATCAAGACAGTCGTCATGGTCTTCGAGTACACTGAACACTGTTGGTAAGTCGTCGTACTATCAAAGTCACGCCTAAAACTACAAATTAAAACGCATGCTGATCGGTTGCAATGGCATCTGCAGCATGCATGTACGTAACTTTACTTGGTTTGCTCACCGTCTTTTGTGCGTGCACGTACGTGTAGGTGGCAGCGTGTACAGGGGGTTCAACAGGGACGTCGCGACGGCGAGCGCGGGCGTGCTCGCGCTCGGCGTAAACAGCTGGCCAGCGAGCAAATCAGGGACAAGCTCGAGCTGGTCACCCTCAGCAGCCCCCTCTTTCTCCTGGGTACTTGTCCAACCTCGTGCGCAGTCCTCTCATCTTTGTCGGTCGTAAGTCGTGACCGATCGACTAGTCACGCTATGTGCAACACTGAGACATAAGTAAACATGCGCGCGTGCAGCTGCGGCGGCCACCTTCTCGCGGTTCGTACCGACGGTGAAGGCACGGTTCGACTACGGCGTGATCAGTGGCGGAGTTAGAAAGTTCTAAAGAGAGAGACTTAAAAAAGAGGCATCCAAAATCTCTAGGGTTTTGCGGGCGACCGAAAATTCCGGAGTTTTATTCCACGCCGAAGAAAATCCCAGCCGTCCGATGCGATCTGACGGTGCAGAGGAAATCCCGCTCGGCTGGGCTTCTTTCGGCCCGAGCGGGAGTGATCGTACTGCCCGAGCCAGTTTTCGTTATTCGGTGACCGGCCAAGGGCCATTTTGGGTCAAGTTTTTGTCAGAAATGATAGCTATGCACAGTGAAATTTTTTATTTTTTGCTGTGAAGTATTAGTTTAAGCACAAGAAATAGTTTAAATGCTGAATAAAGTTGTATTTCCGCTGCAAGTTTAAATTTCCTTTTCTCTGATTAAATTGAAACCAACGTGGATATTTAATTAGAGAAAAAATAGTAACTGAGATGTTTCATAGAATTTCACATATGGTAATTTTATTTTCTGACCAACGTTAAAAATAAATTTGCCATGACCATGTTAAGTATGATAGAAAGTTTGAATAAAGTTTGCTCTATTCTAATACTGCCCAACGGTGTTTTAGAAATAGATCAATCTTTATTAAAGTTGAGAGCATGTTTAATTGACCAACGTTAATTTATTCATGCCAAAGTTTATATTTTTTAGTTTACTGATTAAATTCTTATTTCATTTCTGAAGCTTTTCCAGCTAAGATTGCCAATTCCATAAGTGTCTTCCAAGGGCTTGAAAAGTTGAACGGCAACAATTACTCCTCATGGAGAGAGAACTTGAACTTGGCCATGGCTATGGCTGAGATAGATTATGCCCTGCTCCATCCAAAGCTTGTGGCACCCAGATCGCGTAAGCCGGGTCTCCTAAGTCGCAAATAATCTTTGCGGCAGAATTGTCGTATAGTATTGAGAAGGCAAAGTGGGACAACTCAAATAGAAAATGCCTCATGGTGATCAAGGGCACCATTATTGAGTCCATAAGGGGAGCAATCCCAGACTGTACAGATGCTACATAGTATCTGAAGAAAATAGAAGAGCAATTTACTGGATCCACAAAGGCCTATGCAGGCACATTAATCAAGAAACTTGTCAATGACAAGTATGATAGATCTGGACTGCGCAATGGACCAGGCATTAGAGAGCACATTCTCAAGATGTCTAACATGGCTCACTCTCTCACGTCTTTTGATATGCCTTTAAAGAATGATTTCATAGTCCACCTTATATTGGTTTCATTACCAAAAGAATTTGAGACTTTTGTTGTAAATTACAACATTAGTGAAGAAAAGTGGTCTATTGAAAAGTGCATTGCTATGTGTGTCCAAGAAGAAGAAAGATTAAAGGCACAAAAGGCTAAAGAACTGAACCTGGTTAAGCATTCTCAGAAGAAAAAGAATTATTTCCAGATTCAGAATAAGCCAAATTTCAAGAAAGGTAACTACCAAAAGGGCAATTATCAGCAGAAAAGGTTCACTAATTTTGAGAAGGGTGAACACTCAAATGGAGGGCAAAACTCCAATGGAGGACATGGTTCCAGTGGACAGCCTTCTAGGCCTCCACCAGAGCACATAGATCCAAACACCTGCAGGCGTTGCCATCAGAAAGGGCACCGCATGAAAGATTGTGTTCTGTTCCTCAAGTGGCTGAACAAAAAGGGTAAAGATCAAGTTACATTCATAGATGAATCCTTGTATATAGATTCACCAACTAATACTTGGTGGATAGATTCTGGTGCAACTGTTCATGTTGCTAATTCTATGCAGGGATTCCGTACGAGGAGGATCCTACAAAGAGGAGAAAGAGGAATTAGAGTGGCGAATGGAGTTGAAGCTGATGTGGAAGCCATTGGAGATCTTCCCTTAGAGTTGGATGGCGGTTTCATACTCCATTTGCATGATGTTTTATTAGTGCCTTCTTTAAGAAGGAATTTGATTTCAGTGTCTTGCTTAGATGATGAGAACATTCAGTGTCATTTTGGGAACGAAAAGTGTGTAATAAAGTTTAATAATAATATTGATGTTGGTCTTGCCATCCGACAAGACAAGCTTTATTTGCTATCCCATTATGATATTGTGAATGACATAAGTACCTCCTCAAGTGCAAAAGTATGCAATGTTACTACAAAGTGAAAGAGAATAGAAAGTGAATCGTCATTTAAATTATGGCATTGTCGTTTAGGCCATACTTGAGGGGAGAATTGAACGATTAATCAAAGAAGAAATTCTTCCTCCCTAGACTTTTCGCATACGATCATTGCATAGATTGTATTAAAGGCAAGTATGTTAAACAAATAAAGAAAGGCGCCAAGCGTATACAGAATTCTAGAAATAATCCACACGGACATTTGTGGTCCTTTTCTGTAAAGACAAGTGGATGGTTTTGATTCATTCATTACATTCATCGATGATTATTCTCGCTATGGCTACATTTATCCTATCAAAGAAAGATCGAAGCATTAGAAAAGTTCAAGATATTTAAAGCGTAAGTAGAAAATCAACATGATTTAAAGATTAAAATAGTAAGATCGGTGTGGAGGGAGTACTACGGTAAACACACCCTTATGGCCAAGTTCCGGGACCTTTTGCAAGGTACTGCAGAAATTGGCATAGTAGCCCAGTATTCTATGCCGGGCGAACCTCAGCAAAATGGAGTAGCTGAAAGGCGTAACCGCACCTTAATGGATATAGTGAGAAGTATGATAAGCTACTCCACTTTACCGGTTAGTCTATGGATGGAGGCTTTAAAAACCACTGCCCATATTCTTAATCGGGTACCCAGTAAGTCGGTGCCTAAAACACCATATGAGTTATGGACTGGGAGGAAGCCGTCACTAAATTATCTACATGTGTGGGGCTGTCCAGCTGAGGCAAAAGTATTCAACCCAAACATAGGAAAGTTAGATCCAAAGACAGTCAGTTGCCATTTCATTAGCTATCCTGAAAGATCAAAGGGTTATCGTTTCTACTGTCCAGACAGACACACAAAGTTTGTAGAAACAAGACACGCTGTGTTTATGGAGGATGATATGATCAGGGGGAGCATGGTATCTCGAGAAATTAGCCTTGATGAGAAGCGGGTTTGTGCCCCAACTCCTATGATTCAAGAGCCTTTCTTCTCGACACTGTTGTTGCGTGATCACCGAGTTACAAAGACACTGCGGTGTTTCTCCGAGTTCAATCGTCGGTGTGCCAGAGGCACCTATTATGGAGCCCGAGGCCCCTGTTGTTGCTAGTGAGGAGCCCGAGCGACCTCTCAGAGAAGCGGTGCACCCGCCAAGAACCACTTAGAAGATCACAGAGAACAGGAGATCGGCTATTCCGGTGATTATGAAGTTTATGTCAGTGAAGACATGGAGATAGAGGGTGATCCCACCTCTTATGAGGAAGCGATGAGAAGTCCCAATTCATCGAAGTGGCTTGCTGCCATGCAAGATGAAATGAGATCCATAAGTACAAACAAAGTCTGGGACTTGGAAGAAATTCCTAAAGGAGCCAAAACAGTAGGCTGTAAATGGGTCTACAAAACCAAACGTGACTCCAAAGAGAATGTTGAAAGATTTAAAGCTAGACTTGTCGCAAAAGGCTTCACTCAGAGAGAAGGAATAGATTATACCGAAACCTTCTCGCCTGTTTCGACAAAGGATTCTTTTAGAATCATTATGGCACTAATTGCTCATTATGATTTAGAATTACATCAGATGGATGTTAAGACAGCATTCCTAAATGGGGATTTATATGAGAATGTGTACATGGCTCAACCCAAAGGTTTTGTCATGGAAGGAAAAGAAGATATGGGATGTCGATTAAAGAAATCCATTTATGGATTAAAACAAGCGTCTAGACAATGGTACATTAAGTTTGATGAAACCATAAGAAATTTTGGGTTCAAAGAGAATGAGGAGGACAACTGCATTTATGCAAAGTTTAGTAGAGGAAAGTATATTTTCCTAGTTTTATATGTGGATGATATCCTATTAGCAAGCAGTAATAAAGATCTACTGCTAGAGACAAAGAAGTTCTTGTCCTCAAAGTTTGATATGAAAGATCTTGGTGAAGCATCTTATGTATTAGGAATTGAGATACACCGAGATAGAAAAAGAGGGGTGCTAGGGCTATCACAGAAAGCATACATAGAGAGTGTTTTGAAAAGATATAGTATGCATATGTGTAATGCCACGCCTGCTCCAATAGTCAAGGGCGATAAATTTGGGAATTTTCAGTGTCCAAAGAATAAGTACGAGATCGATCGAATGAAATCAGTCTCATACGCTTCAAATTATCGGAAGCATAATGTATGCTCAAATATGTACTCATCGACTTAGCATTTACAACCGGATGCTTGGAAGATATCGATTAATCCAGAGTTGATCATGGAAAGTCAGAAAGAAAGCCTTGCGGTATTTGCAAGGGACAAAGAGCCTCATGCTAACATATAGAAAGTCAAGTGCCCTAGAGATTGTGGGCTATGCAGATGCAGATTAGGCAGGTGTAAAGACACCGGAAAGTCCACATCAGATATGTGTTCACCTCACGAGGAGCTATATCATGGAAAAGCTCAAAACAATCGATCGTTGCAACGTCGACAATGCACGCTGAGTTTGTGGCATGTTATGAGGCAACCGGGCAGGCAATGTGGTTTAAAAAGTTTGTACCCGGGTTAAGAGTGGTAGACAACATAGAAAGACCACTCAAATTATACTGCGACAACGAGCCAGCAGTATTTTACTCCCACAACAACAAATCAAGTGGTGCTGCCAAACACATTGAGATCAAGTTTTATGTTGTGAAGGAGAAAATTCAGGATCAAACAATTGAACTTGAGCATATAGGCACAAAAGACATGTTAGCGGATCCGCTCACCAAAGGTCTTTCTCCCAACGTGTTTGAAAAACACGTAGCCGGCATGGGTTTAAAAGAAGGACTATGATTCTGGATAATAGGGGTCATTCAAAGCAACCATCTCCCACAAAGACAAAGTTATTCTGCTTTAAAGTAGAGAGGTGTACTATAGTCATTGAGTTCAGCAGTACGCAACTGACTATTGTGACGCTTTGATCTTGGTGCACCAATCTATGGAAGAGTAGAATATCAAGTTAAAAAGTATGATATATAAAAGTTAATAGATCAAGATATAAAGTTTCAAAGCTAAGTGATTAAGTTCGAGATCAAGGGGGAGAATGTTAGGTTGATCTCCACGGCTCGGTCTTTGACCAAGTCCGTACCCATACCTGCGCCCTGATCGGGGGCGCAACAACCTCTCTGGTTGCGGCCCCCTGTCACACCCGCGCTATATATAGCGGTTGAAGTCGCAGCAGCCCACGCCCGCACGCGTCGCATGGTCGCCCGTAACCCGTAACTGGGCCGAGTAAAGATACTGGAGACCACTTCTACGTAGTGGGCCGCGTCTGCCTTACTGGCAAGCGTTTCTCACCAAGAATATCGCGTCGTATCTGTGAAATACTAGCAATAATAGCACGTTACGCTGCACCGTTCTGTAAAGTCGATAGGACCCATCGGCGAATCCATGGGCTACTATAAACCTTCGATGAAATCTGTGTTTTTTTAGAAAACGGAAAATTTGGTCGAATTTTCGATCTTCGTATTTTTTAAATAAAATGGGTCGGTAGGACCCGTTGGCGAATTCATGGGCTGTTATAAACCTTCGACGAATCCGCGTTTTTTTTAGAAAACCACGGCTAGGACCCGTCGGCAAATCGATAAGTTGCTATAAACCTTCGACGAATCTGTGTTTTTTTGGTGACAAAAATATTTTTTCGGGTTTTTTTTGTGACGAAAACATTTTTTCCGGGTTTTTTTGGTGATGAAAACATTTTTTCCGGGAAAAACGGAGAAATGACCTAGACGTAAGAAGCAGGGGCCTGTTTGTTATTTTTTTGGATCTGTTCGCTATCCTGAAAAATTAGAAAAGGGTTTATTCGCGATTTAAACTTAACGGAAGGTTTTTTCGTAAAATACCGCGCCAGGGACCCAAACGTGATGGGAAAAAATTATCTTTGTCTCACAAAAAATCGTGAAAGATCTATTTGTAATCCGTAAGGACCTATCCATAATTCGAAGAAATGGAGGGGTTTTTTTTGCAAAATCGGCTTAGGGGACATGTGGGTGGGCTGATCTCTCGGCAATCTCTTCCGTATAAAGGATGGAATCATGGGTCGAATCAATATCGCATAAACACGAAATTAGATCGCAGAGAATATATTTTTTCCTCCACCTTTTTAGACAGTCTTATCACTGTCATTTTCCTGTTACCCATACCCATATGTTAGGAGAGCACTAGCCTGCGTTTCCAGATTTGGTACGAGAGGTTAAAAGTTTGATCTTCTCGGGATTTATTTTCTAGATTTGGCCGAAGGTGTTAAAGCTCCTAGGTTTGCATTTCCAGACTTAAAAGAATGGATTAACGTGAACGTGTTGAAAGAGTTTGTTCAGATCTGGCAGAGCGTTCAAATTCAGTTTATCTACGTACGAACCTACGACATGTGTATGTTTTTACCTCAAGAAGAACATGTACAATTTCACATCTGCTAACTGCTAAGGGCACTGGGATTTTTTTTTTAAAAATTTGGTTAGGAGCTCTAGCATTTAGTATAGAAAGGAGAATAACACACTCACTCACACACCCACACATGTCCACGCACGCACGCGCCAGCACCCTGTCCCGATGCGTGCCCGAGCGAATCCGAAGATCTGAACTCAGGCTAGCTGCGCGCTACACTAGCGCCACAAGCCACTCGAGCGCTTCGCTCGGTCGCAGGGCACTGGAAATTTGATATGCACATCTAGTAATTAAACCAATAAATTGGCTGAGGAACCAGTAAAGCGTGTAAGTAAATTTTATGTTCAATGTTTATTTGTTCTGGCAGCAAAATTCTTATTGGAAATTCACCATGAACAGAAAGTAAATAGAGTGCTCCAATTTTGCAAGCGAACAACAAAAGGTTGAGCAAATCTGTAAAATTTAAACAAAACGGAGCACTAATACCAACAAACTACTCTCTCTTCCTAAGTTTGTGATGAGTATTTCTTTTTAACACATAGACCAATTGATATTGAAAATGATTAGATTATCTCTAATTATTATCACTAATCACTATATTCAATATATATGTAGAGAATATGAAGTAAAGATGGATATTTATTAGATTTAAATAGGGACAATCACACTAATTTTATATTGAATACAAAATATGACTTATATTTATATCCAAGGCTATTCAAAAAACTTAACGGGGTAGTAATCGACATCTCTGTTTTGTTTTGCAGCGGCTGAAAAACCGAAAGCTTGTAGCACCCAACCAAACCGAGCGTTTGTTTACTGTTTCTCTCCCACCTTTTCCTCCCCACCACCACCAAGTAACCCCCCCTGTTTCTCCTCTTCTGCCCTGCTCACCTCCGAATCGCCAAATCCGTAACCCTAGCCCTGCCCCCCACCCCTCCGATCCATGGATGCCGCCTCCGCATCCCCGTATTCCTAGCGCCGCAGCGGGGAAGCGGCCGTCATGGGTTCCGCCGCCGCCGGGAGGAGACCGACCGAGGGAGAATGAGGTGCTGCCTCAGCCGCGTGCCATCCGCCGGGTGCCGGGCCATGGGCGTTGCGCGGCGGGTGAGGCCGACGTCGCTGGGCAGCCGCCGCCGCCGCGTGCGGCCGTCGTGCGACCCGTTCTCCGAGCCCTTCACTGAACGCCCGGCACCGGTCGAGCCGTGCGAGCAGTAGGCGCGCGTCCGCTCCCCGTATTCCCCGGTGATCTCGCTGGTCCATCTCTTTCTGCTTCCTCTCCGGTGGTCTGTGCCTGTAGATTCGTTTGTGTGTGGGTGATCCGAAATGGAGGTGTTTGGTGATGGGGATGAGGTGGTCGACGCGGAGTACGCGGAGGTGGATCCGACAAGGCGATACATGCGTGTAAGTTTTTCTTCGGCTTTATTTTCTGATGAATTATTTAGTTTAGTACCATTGGAAACAGGGAGATTCACACTTCTTTAAAACGTGATTCACTAGTGTAATTCGAGATGGATCCATATATCATAGACACATCGTTAAATGAACTAATTTTTCCCTTGGAAACATCTAGTTGGAAAATACCATCGCTTGTGAGAATGAATTGTCGTGCCCAGGACCACATGTCAATGACACATTGGATGGTATTTTCTAACACCATGATCTTTGCGACGGTACTAAGCAATATTGCCCTTTTCTGATAGAAATATTATCCATTTTAGTTCGTTTGATCTGATGTGAATGTGGCATGTCCATGCTAGATCCTTGAACTTGCTATGAAATGGTACCTGCATATATTTGCATGTTTACTATTTATTTGTATAAAAAACTCCATGTTTTATACGCTTGTTGCCTCGTTCCATAAGTAGGCCGGCCGTTTGCCTCGGATAAGTGCACATGCTGAGTACAGAATGTTGTTTTCTCAAAAAGGAAGAGGTTGGATTAGAGTTATCTTCGAAAATGCACTATGAAAATTTTGCTATTTTGATCGTTCGATTAAAAAACATCACATTAGTGCATGTGACTTTGCAAAATGATCCACGAAAACGACACATCTCTGCCTGCTGTACTGATCCGAATTATTTTTCGGTTGATGCAGTACAATGAGGTGCTGGGGAGAGGAGCTTTCAAGACTGTGTATGTCCTCAGCATCCTCTTCTTTCGCTTTGCTTTTCTTTTGTCAAAGAGATTTCTTTTGATTGCATTGTGTTGTCTCATTTTGAAAATCTGAAAAAAAAAGAGTGTTAAAATTGGCTACAAGACACCAAACTTTTGTGAAGTTTGCTTCAGGACACTATCTTTTTGTGTTTTTGCTGAAAGACACTAAACTTTGGTGGCATTTTGCTGAAACACACTCCAGCCATTAAAATAATATATTTGGTGGGAGAGAAAAACCAGTTTCAAGTAAAACCATGTTTTTATGCCAAGACAATTCCCAAACCATGGTTTTGCAAAACCATGATTTTATAAAACCTTGTTGCCAAACAGGCCCTAAACTTTGGTGGCATTTTGCTGAAACACACTCCAGCCAGTAAAATAATATATTTGGTAGAGAGAGAGAGAGAGGGAGAGAGAGAGAAGGTGGGTGGAAAGTCTTTTTTGCCTCTATTAGTCGGTCTGAAACTGCCTCTCTTCCCGATTGAAACAGAGAGCGAGAGACAGAGAAAGAGAGAGAAACAAAGAAAGAGAGAGAGAAAGATAGGAAGGAGGAGCACTGTGTTCACACTGTTGAACTAGACCGGAAGAGGTCAGGGGCACTGGAAGTCATTTTGAAAATTTTCTATCCGCGTCGGTCGGAAATGACATTTTAGTGGGGTCCAGTGCCACCAGCAAAGAGCCACTAAAATTTAGTGTCTTTTAGCAAAGATACAAAAAGATTGTGCCATGGAGTAAATGCCACAAATTTTGTGTTCTATAGCCAATTTTGCCAAAAAAAGGTTGGCATTGACCATAGATGCAATGGTCAATGCAATCATGTTTCGGCCAGGCCAACACAATCAGAGTAATCAACAGCCTTCAAATTAGATAATTTCAGCACATTTAAACAAGTTGTTGATTTTGAAACACACAATGTCAGTGTTAGGCTATAATTTACATTCTTTACATTGTCACTAATTATTATATGTAAATTGTAATATAATGGTTCAGATTCGGATACATGTGTTTGGAATGCATTGTTCTATATGTTTTTTACTCTGTAGAGTACTAATAGTAATACATACCTGCTAATTCATATAGTTGGGTTTGAAAACTAATCTTATATTAGCTTTTTTATCTGTGGACTTAATTATTCATGCTCAGTTGTAGGCAACTAGCCATAGGTGTCTTTGTTACTGTTCCACTTTGATCAAAAGGACTACTAGAAAGGTTCCAACTAAAGGAAAACAAGTAATTTAGTGTTCATCTCATGTCTTGGCAGCCTTTCAGCATCCATATATGCCAAATAACCACTTAGGAACCACAGGTCACCCAACGGTTGTGAGTGAGGAGATAGGAGCCGACTGCCAATCTGTTCCTTAGACCCTGAGTCAACAGGTTCGTCCGAGGGTAATATACCAAAAGAAAGTCCTCATAGTGGCATTCAGGGAACATAATTGTAGTGGCAAATAGCTACACAATCATAATGCTACATGGCTTACTTTCTCTTTTGCTTTTCTATATCGCCCTTATAACTAGTACATGAGGCTGTCTGCCTGTCTGGAATTTTTTATATCCATTCTTAATTTGGATTTAGTTACAAGGCATTCGATGAGGTTGAAGGTATCGAGGTTGCATGGAATCAAGTGAAGATAGATGAGGTGATGCAATGTCCAGTTAATCTTGAGAGGCTGTACTCAGAAGTTCATCTGCTGAAGTCTCTCAAGCATGGAAACGTAATGAGGTTTTATAATTATTGGGTTGATGATCAAAAGAAGACCATTAATGTTATTACAGAACTGTTCACGTCTGGAAGTCTCAGGAAGTAAGTAACAAGTAACAACCATGCTCTGTAGCTACTTCTGTGCTTCTTGAGGAATGACACCATTACAACTTTGTGCATTTCTAGTTACCGTCGGAAACATCCACGTGTCGACTTGAAGGCAATAAAGCATTGGGCAAGACAGATTCTTCATGGATTGGATTACCTGCATAGCCACCAACCTCCAGTTATCCACAGAGACCTGAAGTGTGATAATATTTTTGTCAATGGGAATAATGGCGAAGTTAAGATCGGAGACCTTGGGCTAGCTACAATGATGCTTACGCCTAGAGCGAGAAGTGTTATTGGTAATAATAATCTTTGGCCTACTTTTATCGATTTCCATGTTATTTCTGAACAAATCTGTTATGGTCCTTTAGTTATGAGAGAGAACTTAGTGACTATTTTGATGGTACCACTAAAGCACTTGATATAGTCTGTGGTCAATGCAGTCAAATGCATAGCCAATTAAGGGTCTGTTTGTTTTTGCTTTTGATTATGGATTCTGGCTCCAAAAGCAGAATAAAACACAAACAACCCAATTCTAGAATTCGATTATCACAATCCAGTACACCCATATACACTAGAATCCACAATCCACTTCATATATGCTTTTGGATTCTAGCTTTTGGAGAATCAGCTTCTCTACAACCACAATCCAGAATTAGCTTTTAGAGAATCCAAAGCAAAAACAAACAGGCTCTAAGTCATTAGTGGCCTTGTTGACATTTAAACCTTATGTGTTACATACACTAGTATTGCACATGACCTACTTATGGTTTCAAGTTTTCATGAACTCATATGGTTCTTTCAAAATCAGCTTGCTTATTCCTGTGGTCTGGAGTTTCTGTATGTCATACATGTGGCCTCTTACTTTCTGCAGGTACTCCTGAATTCATGGCACCTGAGCTATATGATGAGAATTACGATGAACTTGTTGATATATACTCATTTGGAATGTGCATTTTGGAGATGTTCACTCTTGAATATCCATACAGTGAATGCACAAATCCAGCTCAAATTTTTAAGAAAGTATCCAAAGTAAGTGTTTCTTGATTTATCTTTGTAGAATTGTGCTTCAACACACTATTTTATCTAAATTACTGCCCCTGATTTGTAGGGTGTCAAGCCAGCTGCACTGGCTAAAATTGCAAATTCTCAAGTAAAACAGTTCATTGAGAAATGCTTGGTTCCTGCTTCTGAGAGGTCGTCCGCCAAAGAGCTATTACTAGACCCATTTCTTTGCCCTGATAATACAAATGGCTTTGCTGGCATTAAGTTCCCATTATCAACACCCAAAGCAGTAGACATCTCTCTGGAATCTTTGCACATGGATGTTGACACTCGTGAATCTATGCATACTAGCTCAGGCAAGAAAAATGGTCTTGTTGCTACACATACATCTGTGTTGGAGTTCACGAGGACTAACAAAAATACGGAACTAAAGCTAAAGGGCGAGAAAATTGACGACAATTCAGTCTCTCTGGTTTTGCGAATCGCTGATTTGTGTGGTATGTCTTACTTTGTGTTTTTTGGATCTCAAATTCATGTATTTTGTGATACATCATTGCCTTTCTGTTTGCAGGTCGCGGAAGGAATATTCATTTCCTCTTCTATTTGGATTCTGACACGGCTATGTCTGTTGCTGCTGAAATGGTTGACCAGTTGGAGTTAGCGGACTGTGATGTTACTTTCATTGCTGATTTTATTGACCTTTTGATAGTGAATCTTGTTCCTGGTCGGAAACTGGTAAATGATGCAGCGATGAACCCATATAGGGAATCTCAAATAGTTGAAAGTGAACAAGTAATTACTTCCCAGCAGAACCTGTCAGAGTTGTCACCTGATTATGTGTTAGTTGAAAGTATGATGCATTCAAAAGATATCAATGCATCATCAAGTTATCTTGATTCTGTCTCATGTACAACTAACCTAGGAGGAGCAAAGGGTTCTGAAGGGTCAGAGATTTCTGTGCAGCTTGCTGGGAGTTCCAAAAGTCCGAGTGACTATGGAACTGATGACTATGGGACTATGGACTGTGTTGGGTACAAAGAGGGAATCGATAAACTAAAATGCCACCATGTTTTAGCTGATGGATCAAGGAATGTTCCAATTTTCCATATAGATCAAGCATCACCTGGTTCGGAGTTGGTGAATGGTTGTTCATCAATTTCCATTACTGATAATCAAGATGTGCTAAATGGAGAGCTTGTTTTGATTGAAGCTCAGTACAAACATTGGTTTCATGAGCTAACGAGGATGCGGGAAGAAGCTATGGAAGGAGCTCGAAAGAAATGGTTACCAGATAAATGATGTTTAAATTATAGTTTCGTGTTTCATCTGAGCATCAGAAAGAATGTTCAGAAGTTCCTATTTCCTCCTGTTCTACAGTTTTTTTTGGTTCCATACAAATGTGGGATAGATTAATAATTAGTAGAAATATTGCTATAGTTAGTAGTTTGCAATGTTGCAAAGTGTATTGATAATCATTAAATTGTTCGGCTAGTTTTGATATTTTGATGCCGTTAACCGAAAAATGACAATGGTTGTGACTTTTGTTGGGGCAGCGAGGTAGAAATTTAAAGTATTGGAATGAATATGGAATCTTAATCAGTATTCAAATATAAAACTGTTTATAGGTGCTAAAATATCCAATCTTTGCGGGTTTGTTATATATGACTTTAATTCGACCAATAACTTTGGGACCTTTTGGCTGTTCTGCAGACCGTAGGTGTTGAGAACTCCCGGTAAACTGTACTTTTTTTTTTACTATGTTCGTAAAAATTGCATGTTGATGTAGTTAGAACTAAAGTTTCAATCCCTCAAAATATGTATAGATTCTTCTCAAAAAGCTCCATATTTTCTTGGTGGCCAGTTGTCAGTCTCGGACCTCGGTAGAATTGGAAATTTTTTGGTGGTACGAGTGGGAGCCTAGGAGGTTATCTCTTGATATTAGCTACCACTTTGGTAATTTCGTAAGATAAAATCGATGCACTCAAATGCAGTCCATAATTCTGGCAAATGCATTGGAAGTCATTTAAGTTTTGGGAACAGAAGCAAGTCAAGCAACGCGTCTCAGTGAACATTGGATTATCTAACTTGAAAAATTCCTACTTAACAATCGACATGAGATTTTTTTAAGGGTATGATCGACACGAGATAGGCTAGGAGGGCGGTTTCTTCGAGTTCCAAACTACCAAACTCCAAATCAACACAGCACCACAATAACCAGAGTTATTTTTTCTTCCAAAAAATTCTCCAATGACGAAACCAAAATAGAAACCAATTTCTTCTGTGTCAGGATAATAAGAACCTCATCCAGTGCCGGTTAAAGCCAAAACGCTACCAAGATTCAAATTTTATTTGTTGACCGAAATCCCAAATCTCACCGGGACCTTGGAATTTCGGATAAATCTCGGATAAAATTCAAAAATAAAAATTCAAATCCGGTTTTATGTCTACCGGGAGAAAATTTTTTTTGGCGAAATTCCCAAAATCTCGGCGAAATTTGCTGAGATTGCAGTGAATTTACACCAAGCGAAAAATAGCTCAAACGACATCAAAAAAATTTGAAATTGTTTTTGGAGGTTCCTGACACATTAGTGATATTCCCATAAAAAAATTCAGATGATTGTCAAATATGAAGAATTTTAAAAAAAATTCAAACATTATTACTGACCTGATAAAATACTAACCGGCAAGTTTGAACAGAATGAACAATGGAACAAACCACGTTAGAAAATTTTGAAATTTTTTGTGCAGGGTTATGATGCATAACTAATGTTCCCATAAAATTTTCAAATGATGATCAAGCTTCATAATTTTTTCAAAAATGGACAATGCTACCGTTCTAATAAAAGCCTTACCGGTAAATTTCAACCAAACGAAAAATGGTTCAAATCATGCTAGAAAATTTTTGTGGATGGTCCTGATGTACCATTAATGTTGCTATAAAATTTTCATATAATGATCAAACTTCAACAAGTTTCAAAAATTCTGATAGTGCTATGTCCTGATAAAAGTTTGATAATCAATACATAGTTTTACTTTAGTAATTAAAAAATGTTTAAATTTTTTAAAAATTTTATAGAAGGGTTTTAAAGAAATTCTTAAGATCTCATAAAAATTTTGAATCATAATCACACTCCAGAAAATTTACAAAATTCTTATGAGGACACTATGTCATTTATGTTTTTTCTGTTTTTGATTTTTGAAATATAACAAACAAAGTTTAATGCTTACATAGATTTGGTTGAGCAAACAAAAAAGTCAAAAAATTTAGATAATAGTACTAAGGCAATTCTTAAACTCTTATAAAAATTTTGGATAATGATCACACTCAAACAAATTTATAAAATTCTGACAATTTTTCTATCCTAATTATGCTCATTCTATTTTTTTATTTTTAAAGATAACAAATGAAGTTAAATTATTTTGAAAATTTTTATGTATGATTCTACACTACTAAAGATAGTACCACAAATTTTTCAGATCATTATCAAACTTGTGCAATTTTATAAAAATATGACAATATTTCTACCAAAATTTTAAAATTTCTCAAAATTTCAGTTTTTCAACAAATTTTCATGAAAGGTGACTTTTTTTAAGGGTTATTGGACCAAATCTGATCAAATCCAACTATAAAAAGTCAAAAAGGTCAAAAACCAAAGAGTTTCCGAGATTACTGTAGCAATTTGATTTTCTTTCTCTGAATTTTTTTACTGACGGGATTTTGGATCCCGTCCCTAGCCGGAATCCGAGATCTTGGCGAGATCTCACGAAATTTCGCCAAGATTTTAATCCTTGAACGCTACATGTCCTACACCATCACATATATCAGTTTATTCTGCAGCAGACTGGTTGCTTTTCGAGAAGTTCTGTACTAAACACAAGTTGGTCACGAGAAGGTCCGCGTGTTTACATAGTTTTATCAGGACATGTCTCCAAATCGCCATTCAAAACTGTAGATAGGAAATTACAAAAAATAAATGCAAGCAAAATACTAACAATCAGTCATCCCTCCACTCAAACTGGCAATCTTCTTTACAACACTTGTAAAATGTCGTCATTGGCTCATCAGCTGATCGAATCTGCATCTGCTTGTAGTATGCTTCTCCATTGTGGCACCTTGGGCATGTAGCTGAAAAGCAAGTTTACTTGATGTACCCAGAGAAATATGGCTAGGCAGAATATGTATTCAGCTCCAGGTCATTAATGCAGCCAGTGCTTAGCAGTTTTGTATACTGCTTAACCATGTTTAAGAGAAAATTTTCCTTTATGTGGCTATAGTCACTAGTGAACATATATTGTGTCAAAAAGAGATGCTATCATAATAATGTCCGCTAAATTGATTTCAAGCAAAACTTGGAAAATTGATTTTTCATTCCACTGCCAAAGATCAATTGCAGCCTATTAGGTCATCGTACTAGACAATCTAAACAATCAAGCATAAAAGCGCCAAAAAAAAAAAACACTGATGTTATGTCTGCCATTTGTTTTGGCAATCATGTATGCATGTATGATGCATCTACATTGTGCTGCTACCTTAGTAACAAGGTAGTAACACCGATAATAATTAGCAACGAGTCAATCTACTACTCTCCTAATAAAAATGTGTCGAACATCCCAGAATGAATATTTCCTACTTCACGATTATGTTTCTTCTTGGTACTTGACTGATACCTGATGTGATTCATGTTTGAAAGATAAAAGAAATAGATTAAGCAAGGATCATATCATACTTCCAAACTAACATTAATTGCGAAACAAGTTTGACCTTTTGTCGGTCATTTTCATCTAATTTTTTATAAACAAGTGATCTCATTTGCTTTACCTACCAAAACTAAAGAAACCAGGAAGGTATTTACATAGCACATTCAACTACACTGGACTCTTAGTGATTTACACAGAAATGCAAGCCGGTTACTAGTACCAAAAAAAAAGAGCAACTCTACTGCGAACAAAATTTCCCAAGGAATTCATGGCAAAAACAACGGATCTTTCGCTCAATGCTAACCTTTTAGATAAATACTGCAAGAACAATGACGATCCACAATCTTATAGATCGCGCAGAGTGGAATAGGGGAGCAAACAAACAGAACAACTGATGATCCATCCCAATAGCTCAACAAAAAAGAAGGGTGAAGAGCTCACTGGCGGTCTTGGGGGCAAACTTCATGGCGTCGGCGCCGCTGAAGATGGGCTCCACCTCCTTCTTCACCAGCCTCGCCTTCTTCACGATCTGCGCCCCTCACGGAAGCAAAACCACCAAGCGGGTCACTCCAACGCATCGGTTCAACAAGGTGCGGAAGAGGCGAAGGACATACCTTGTTTTTGATGGGGCAGACGTAGGGGCAGGTGGGGCAGAAGAGGCGCAGGCGGTGGCCGCCGGTGGCCGGCTGGATCTGCAGCAGCATCCCGCACGCCGGGCAGAACTCCATCGCCGCTTGCCGCCCTGCCCTTTCTGCCGCTGCGCTTCGATTGTCTGCGTCGCGCCGCCGCCGCCGCGTATAACCCACAGGGCCAGCATTAGGTTTGGGCTCGGTCTGGATCGTTTGGACGGCGTTGGGCTGCAATTGATGAAATTGCCGTACGTCTCTCAGTCCCACGGATCAAGGCCCCGGCCCGGGATTTTTCCTCTTTTTTTTTCTTTTTTTTTTTGGGAAATCGCTTCGTGGTTTTTTTTTTTTGAGAAATCTTTTTCCACAGTTCCACGAGAACTGAACTGAGTGTCTACGAAATTTCTGTGTTCGAAAGAAGGTATTAGTATTTAATTTGGTTTTTGAGCGTAAATTAATGTACAGGTTATCGCTTCAAAAAAATCGGGTGTGACGTAGGTGAAATTTATTTTCTTTTGAGTGAAATCGGTATACGTGGTGAGGTTGATTTTCTATGACACGATAAACCTTCGTTATCCTACTTTCTCTATTTGTAAAACATGAAAAAGACAAAGCTAGGCATCAACAATAATTTATCACTATTTCTTTTCACTGCCTGAAATGTTCATTATTTATTACTAGTGATTTTTTTTTTCTCTAGCTACGCAAGATTCACAATTGTACATGAACGTACCCAGATGATAGGCGCGTACACGATGAGTTCCTGCCGGGGTTCGGAGCTGTCTCCCATATATGATATACTAGGTAGATAAACGCGCTACGCTGCGCCGGTTGAATTTCGATAGTATGCGCTCGAGAAAATAATATTTTTTTATTTTCGCAAAACCACCTTCTGAAAAATAGTCTAGAGGAAAAAGGGGAAAAAATTATTAGAGATGACAACTTTCTCCTGTCGAGTCTAATACTCTATGCGTTCACCGAGTAATAATACATGTTCGCAAAACTATCCACCGGTGAAAAATAGTCTAGAGGAAAATGGTGAAAAATCTTGATGAACCCGTGTTTTTTGCGGCGAAAATATTTTTCCGGTTTTTGGGTGACGAAAACAATCTTGATGAACTGTGTTTTTTTTGTGACGAAAACATTTTTTCGGTTTTTGGGTGCGAAAACATTTTTTTCGGTTTTTGTTGCGTTTGTTTAAAAAGCTGGTCAGAGGGGCGCTCGATGAATCTATGTTTTTGGCGCGAAAAATTTTTGCGATTTTTTGGGTGGCAAAAATATTTTCCCTGGTTTTTTTTGTGGCGAAAACATTTTTCCCGGGAAAAACGAAGAAAGGACCTGAACGTAAGAACTACGGACCTGTTTGTTAATTTTTTGGACCTGTTCGCTACCCTGAAAAATTAGAAAAGGGCTTGTTCGCGATTTGAAATTAACGGAAGGTTTTTTCGTAAAATGTCGCGCCAGGGACCCAAACGCAAAGAAAAGGAAAATTTTTTGTCTCACAAAAAATCGCGTAGGACCTATTTGTAATTCGGAAGGATCTATACGTAATTTCGAAGAAACGGAGGACCGATTTGCAAAACCGGCTTGGAGGGCACGTGGGCATGCTGCCTGCTCTTCAATTCTTGCGCATATAGGTTAGTAAATGATGGCATGGCAGCCTAGTAGCCAGGCTTACTGGGTTCCACGAGTTCGCTGGCTAGCTTCACGATCAAGTCAGAGGAGTGAATTAAGTGCCGCTCGGTGGCGCCGGCCACGGAGGTACCGGCGACTGTGGCGTTCCGATGGGTGTGCAATGGGTGTTGATGAGCCGACCTGGGCCGCAAAAGAACGCACACGCTGTGCATCTCTCGCAGAGGTGCTAGCCATCCATTCATGTCCATGCACCTTCGTCCGGCCGGTGCTGTGAGCGTGGACACAGCAAGATGGGGAAGATGATCGTGGTGGAGCTCTAATGCACCTGGGACATCACTAATGGTGGATAACTTCCGCACGCTAGACAACAGCGGGTATATTCGTCTGCAACAAAACCGCCAATGATCTTTTGGGAGTGTAGATAGTGCATGCATCGGAATACCCTACGGCTTACGTACACTCTACACTACTACGGAACATATGATTACTGTCGGGTCCACATCGGCATCACTACCGGATGTGGACCCGGCACAACCTAAATGGCAGTGATAGTCGAGAACTATCACTGCCGGATGTAAACCGGCAGTGATAATCACTATCACTGCCGGTTTTATACTTAAGAACCGGCAGTGATAATAACTATCACTGCCGGTTCATACTTTCCAACCGGCAGTGATAACATATTATCACTGCCGGTTATTAGTTAGAACCGGTAGTGATAACTAACTATCACTGCCACATTTTCAATAATATCCGACAGTGATAAGTAACTATCAGTGCCCAATTGTTATCAATATCAAGATCGATAACTACTATCAACGCCTTTTTCTTGTTAACCGCAAAGTGATAGCTCGTGTCCTATTTTGATATCCAAAACTGGCAAATGATGGGTTTTTAAACCTTTTGCATATATATTTTTGCAGTATATGTTGTAGCATGTATATATATTGTACAAGAGATGTATTACACGCGATATCGTTGTGCACAATAATCTTGAAGCATCACTAAAGTGTAATTGAAATACATTGAAGCATCATAATATTTAATAATTACATTGTTCATTCACTTTTGAATCATTAAATTGTTCATTCGAATTATTGCCATGGAGAAATTGTCGTAAAATTAAGCCCTTCGTGTGGAGAATTTCTCGAATTATGAACCCACTATCTGCTCTTGAAGGGCATCAATTTCGTGGTCGAAAGGTGTCTTTGGTGCCCGATTGACGCTATTTGTCATGGGAGAAATTGAAGCATTAATTAGTGTCATCGTCTTTATAAAGAAAAGTACGGGTCAACATGTAATGATCGATATACCGGTGGCCGTTGTAGTCCATATTGTCGATGATGAACGCGTGGATATGTGTCATTGCGTAGTATCCACATAAATTGTTCCTTGGGGTTGTTTCTGCATGGAAAATCGGTGTGTATTCGAAATTTTTCACGTATGGACGATGCCGTTTGCTCTTCTTGCAAGATTGTTTGTACACCTGCTCATGGTTTTGAGTAGTCATTAAAATTAATTAGGTGCAATGGGATGGAAGATTATTAGAGCAATAATGCAACGACCGAAGTTACTGTTTAGCAAGTCTATTAAGTCTTGGTATTACTTTGTCGGTTTCCTCATTGAGTCCAAGATGTTGATGTTGCTTTCGTCTAACATGAAGACAAGGACGATCCAGTGAAAGCTGCAGAAGCCAATTAGTCGTCACATTGTGTTGCGCATCAAATATGAGACACTAGTAGGCAGGGAAACACGTACTGAAAGTTGTAGGGTAAAAGTACGTAGTCCTTGTGTTGTAGCTTTAGCAGCGCCTTGAGTACGTACACCTCAACATCATTTATTATTTTTGGATCTTCAATAAGTTTGCAGTTGACCATGCCCGGGTCCAAGAATCCTATCTTTTCATTGTTGTCCGCTCTAAGTGTCTGTGTCTCCATTCTACGTAAAAAAAGAAGTCAGACCCTATGTTTAAGAGTACGTGAATATACAGCATGAATTATACAAGAGACTTACAGAGTCCATATTCTTAATATAGACACGCCCGAGCGCCTCGTTGGTACATCGATATAGTTCCACGTGTTCAACCCGAAAGAGTCGTCATTGTTGTGAAAGTCCATATCTTTGTATCGACGGGAAAGCACCGTTTTGTGTCTTTTGGACATCTGCAGTACCATTCATGTAGACGCCAGAATTGTGTGGTCGGTTTGACCTCCTTATTTGGATGCAAAGAAAGCTTCCCGTTAACGAATGGCCACTTTATGGTGTCTGTTGTTCTTCAAGACCACTTTGGTTTCAAAGAATAAATGCTTTACCACCATCTCCTTTAGATTTCTTCCTAGAGATGCGTTAAGTAGTCCGATAGTTGGCTAGGTTGAGGAGCTTCATTATCGTCTGTCTGCTTAACCTTCGCTAAGTCCAGGAAGAAATCCCGTTTGGCAGGTTCGATTTCAATCTTAGCAGGTGGTGGCGTCTTCTTGAAGTGCTCTTCTACATGGGCGCCTACTTCTTTTTTTGTTTCTTTGTCGGTCATTTCATATGGTCGTTTCTTGCTAAGAGTTTTGGCTAGCTTCACAGATGACGAACTTTTCCCCCCTGACCGTGTAGAATGTACAGATCGCGGGGCTCTTTGGCTGTCTTGTGGCGCTGGAGCAGGAGGAGTTTTCTTGGGTGACGGCGGAGGAGGAGGACTTTTCCTGGGTGGCGCTGGAGCAGGAGAAGGAGCTTTCTTCGATGACGCCGGAGGAGGAGGAGGACTGTTCCTAGATGGAGACTCCGCCTCGTCATCGTTGTTAACATCATCGTCGTTGTCATCTTCTGAGGCAAACTTTATATACCGCTTGCGCCACGCGATGAATGTGCCTATGCTTTGTCCAAGACTTTGCCCTCCTCGCTGCGCGATCTCAACCTCTACTTTGCGGTATCATCAACCACGCCATTAATCGCAACTCTGGCGTATCCCGAGGAATTGGGCGGTTATGCAATATTCGCCTCGTTGCATGGCTAAGCCACCCTTCACCACCTTGATGGTAATGTTAACGCTCTGAGCGGTGCATCGCTGCGTGTCGGCTCTATGATTTTGTCCACAGGAAAACTACACGCTGAGTCCTCTTCAGGAGGGTTGGCGGATGCTTGGCTGCTTTTGAGAACCCCGGTGGGACTTACGTCATGTGATTGATGACCTACGTCATGTGACTGACGTTCGCTCAGGACCTTTGTTACCATTTCTCGCATCACTTTCATCTGTTCTTCAAATTCGACTTCCCTTCTATGCATCCGGTCTTCTATTTCTCGTACACGTTCATTCAACTGTTCTTGTCTGGATTTCTTTGGTCGCTTGTACATATAGGCATCCTCTGGGAATGCTGCTTTCCACGGCACCAAGCCAACCCCTCAGTGCGACTGTGGTGCTCCCTATTACCCAAAGGCGTGTTAGCTCGTCGTCCTCTCTTCTTGGCGGAAGGAGCCCTCAATAGCCGGAGTGGGCATCCGCGATCTTCCTCGAGATTTCCTCGTCTTTCTCGCTTCTGAAGCTTAAGCAGCCATCATCCGACAGAGTAGCTCCCGCATAGCGCCTAGTGCTTCGATCTTGGGGCCATGTGAGACGCCACAAGAATAACTCCATCAAGTGCTAGCTGTTCTTCCCGTGCATCCCACTTGGGTACTTTCTTCACGTAGCCACCGGTGCCTAGCACATGGGGGTAAATGTTCTTGTCCGAATTTGCCTTGTTCTGCTGGCTGATAGCCTGGACTTCATCAGATATCTTATATTGCTTGAATTCATCCCAAAATTGATGTAACCTCGGGAATCTATTAAAATCCGGCGTTTGATCCTTCTTGACGTACTCCTTATTCAGCTTTGTCTTCCAGTTCTTCCATGCAGTTCCCATAACGCTTAGTGCATGTTTCCTGGCAATCTCCAACTGATCTTCGGGGAACTGAAACTTCGCTGTCAACTCTGTCCACAATGTTTCCTTGATGTCATCGGGAACATACGACGGAGAATCGCACTGACGTGTCCATGATCTGTACATGATGGGCACATTGTCTCTAGCCAGGACCCCGCATGCTGTCCGATATGGCCCAAGCAATGACGCGGGTATAGCTGGTTCTCCGACTTCACTAAGCTCAACTATCACCTTTCGTTCACCTGTGCGCATCTTGCTGGGACCTCGTCCGCGACGCTGGCTCGGTGCACTAGATGTCTGACCCTGCATTTTGATTGTTTCATTAGTCGTTTGGCTCTGCTCTAATTTAATCGGGAAGCATATCCTACGATATAATCCTAGTAAAGACTTACCTCATGTACATTTGTTGCCTCGACTTGTTCCAGGTTGAGGAACTCTGTCGGGCTTCGCTCTGGGCTTTGGTCCATGGGCTCAGCGCCATCCAAAGACTTGTCCATTGTGAGAGGCCATGTGTGGCAAGTTTTCTAGAATTTTAAATTAACAAAATCACGAGATGAATCTTCGCATATATATCAATGTTGTGCATATATAAGGCGTAATCACCATTTTGTCATACGTTAGATAATACTGTAACGTACATATATATTAATAGTGTAAATTTCACAATCTTAATCGCATGGATCGATTCTACGGCAACCTACTTTCGTGGACAGAGGGAGCAGGTAACAAAGAACATATACAATTTCACATATACTTACACATGATACATATCTGATTGACAATTCACATATACTTACACATGATACATATACAGTTGACAATTCACATATACTTATACATATCACATATACTTACACATGATACATATACAATTGACAATTCACATATATACTTATTTGCTCAATAAAAAATAATGAATCATTCTTATTCCACACTAGTATGATTTTCAAAAATGAAATAAGGTTATAAATCCACAACTAGAATGTTAGTAGTCTATTACACCAAAAAGCGAAGCAATCGGTTCCTTGTCAACCAAGCCGCGTCACCTCGTGGCCTTCTTCACCAGTAAGCCCATCGTATGCTCTCTGGCGCCCATGCTAGAGAAGGTTGGTCAAATCGACGGACAAAAGCAGCGGCCGCACCTAATGCATACGATGGACTCATAACGGTGAAGAAGGCACAAGGTGACGTTGTTTGTTTGACAAGGAACCATTGGCGCATCCTTTGGTGTAATAGACTACTAACATTCTAGTTGTGGATTTATAACCTTATTTCATTTTTGAAAATCATATAAATGTGGAATAAGAATGATTCATTATTTTTATTGAGCAATAAGCAATAATATTCTAAAGAATATATGAGTTGGGCCCTGTCTCTTGGGCTATTTGTGCCTCTTGATTTAATTTGTGACAACCTTACCTTATTGAAAATAAACAATATTTCAATACTTTAATGAGACAAGAGAGTAATTAATTGAGAACCGAGTGCTAATATATATCTAATGAATCGGTATGCAAATAAGCTCTTGACAGGGATAATGGAAATAAGCTTGTCGACTAGCATACACATTTCCACACAAATTCAATACAAGCATATAGTTATCCTCACATAAGTAAAATATCTAAACAAGACCATCAAGACTTAAGATACTCACATACATAAGGTTAATAATTGAACACATACACATACATATCCAATTACCAAAGAAGGTGTAAAATATTCAAACAAAATTTCCTCACATAAAGACAACATTATGTCATTCATTTGGAGGTAATTATATACGATTGCTCTCAGATTATTGGGTTTGAATGAAGATTAGAACCTTCATCTCATCACGGATGTGCAAAACAATTAATTGAGTAAATAAGGCCTTAAATCATCACGAGCAATAGCATCGGCCAACCCTAGAATCATCACGAGCAACATCACGAGCAATAAGCAATAACATCGAGAACCCAAGAATCATCGATTGTCAATGCATGTTAGTCTACCAACTTAAGGCCTTATTTACAGAACAATTGTCAATATCATCGAGAACCTTAGAATCATCACAGAGCAATAGCATCGGCCAACCCTAGAATCATCACAGAGCAACATCACAGAGCAACATCACAGAGCAATAACATCGAGAACCCTAGAATCATCACAGAGTAGTAGCATCGGCCAACCCTAGAATCATCACAGGGCAACATCACAGAGCAACATCACAGAGAACTAACATCGAGAACCCTAGCATCATCACCAGCTTACCGGCGCGGGGAGGGGTCACCGGAGGAAGGAGGCACCGCAGGGAGGGAGGGCCGGCGCGGGGAGGCGTCGCCGCACGGAGGAGGCACCGCAGGGGAGGCGTCGCCGCACGGAGAGGCGCCGCCGCACGGAGGAGGCACCGGAGGGGAGGCGTCGCCGCACGGAGGGCCGGCGTGGGGAGAGTCGACGGCGGCTAGGGCGCAGAGAAGAACTCAAACAAATTGCGAAATGGCTAAGTGCGGGAAATGGCTAAGTGCGGAGTGAAATGTATATATGGGGAGGATTATTAATGCCGGTTCAAAGATGTGAACCGGCAGTGATATATTATCTCTGCCGGCTTATTATAGACCCGGCAGTGATAGTTAAACATCACTGCCGGGTCATAAACGCCCGGCACTAAAAATATGTAATAATTATTTTTAGTGCCGGGCGTTTATGACCTGGCAGTGATATTGTAATAGTAGGGCCCGTGATGTTCTATTGTAGTGCACGTGATATATAGCTATTACTGCCGGTTGCAGACTATGACGTGGCACTGATGTGTTTTATTAGTGTCTATTCTCGTTTGTCAACCGGCACTGATGTTCCTTGTCTGCTGTGCCAGAAGTGGCAAGGACTTACTGCCACGGCCAGGAAAATTGGCACACTTACTGCCGCGGCAAGGAAAAGTGGCACACCTGTTTTATCCCAACCAAATACAAACATTGGAATATCTTTAGCCCAACCAAATAAGAGCTATTTAGGGCTCATACAAATTGCTAATTTATTTGTAAAAAAACCCCAAATATAAACATTGGAATTTTCATTTTTTGTTTTATTTAAAATTTCAGTTAATTAGGAATAATCAATAAAAACTAGCTCTTACTATGTCATCTTCATCCATTGGACATTTACTGTTTTTGATTGACTATAATAATCAATACTCCATAAATTTCAAATTGAAGCATGTCCTTCATACAAAATGTTTATATCAAAAATTAAAGCTTGACTTTCATACAAAATAAAGCATATCCTTGATTACACAACTAAGTTACAATCCGGCCTTCGTTATGATCGCGGCGTATGTATGTAGCTTCCTCTGTGTCTTCCATGAGACCTAAGTCGATGTTCTCACCGAAAGGAGGAAGCTCATCAAACCGGTTATAGTCTTCCTCGTCGACTACATTCTCAACTCCCACAATCCTTCTTTTGATTGAAGAACCACGTGGCGTTCCTTGTCATTTGGATCCTCACAAAGAAAATTTGTGTAACGGCATTAGCAAGTACAAATGGTTCTTCTCTCAGATCCGACGTGTTTGAAGTCCATAGTAGTGATACCGTACTTGTCGATGTTCACGCCCCTAGGTAGCCTGACCCACTGGCACCGAAAGAGGGGGACCTTCAAAGGCCCATAGTCAAGCTCCCAAATCTCTTCTATGAATCCGTGAGTACGTCAAGATATTGCCATTCTTTGTCATAAGCATCTATACGGACCCATTGTTTTGGTTGGTGCTCTTGTTATCTTGTGCTCTCGTATAAAATGTATACCCATTGATGCCGTATCCTTCAAATGTCAAAATTGTATATGATGGTCCCTTAGCCAGCGTTCTCAATTGAGTGCACTCTGTTTGCGTATGCATCATGTATCTAAGCAACCAATCTCCAAAGTTATCTCTGTGTTCTCTCGCGATCCAAACCTCAGACTTACATGGTTTTTGACCTCGTAGCATGTTCTTGTGCATGTCGACATACGGGGCCGCTACAACTGATTGGTGCAGAACTGTAAAATGTGCTTGCGTGAATGAAGCACGATCATTTATACGGATCGATTTCTGACCTAGTGTCCCTTTCCCTTGTAGCCTCCCTTCATGGCGAGATACGGGCACACCAATCGGTTTGAGATCCATGTAATCGATGCAGAACTCGATGACCTCCTCGGTTCCCCAACCTTCGGCAATGCACCCTTCCGGCCGATGTCGATTATGAACATATTTCTTCACAACCCCATGAACCTCTCGAAAGGGTACATCTGATGTAGAAACACAGGGCCAAGAAACTGTATCTCTTTCACAATATGAACAATGAGATGGACCATAATATCGAAGAAGGATGGAGGGAAGCACATCTCAAGCCGGCATAGAGTGTGGATCATGTCTTGCTGCAGCTTATCCAGTTTCAACGGGTCGATGACCTTCTGTGAAATCGCGTTGAAGAATGAACACAACTTTATAATTGGGTCTCGTACTTTCTCTGGCAGAACACCCCTAATTGCTACAGGAAGCATCTGTGTCATCATCACGTGGCAATCATGAGACTTCATACCAACTAATTTCAAGTCTTTCATTGAGACTAGCCTCTTTAGGTTGGCAGAATAACCGAATGGAACTTTGACTCCGTGCAAGCACTCACACACGCTAATTTTCTCAATCTTGCTTAAAGTGTAGCAAGCTGCGGGAAGGTACTTTTTTCCTTGACCCAGGTCTTCATGATGCAGCTCCTTCTTGAGTTTCATAGCTTGCAGGTCCATCCGTGCCTTGAGTTTTTTTTTAGATAATGGAATACAAAATTCCAGCTTCATCTCTCTTAGAGAGAATCAGTCCATACTTATTACAAAACGCAAAATCTATGCCAGATCGACAAATAACCAAAACCTCAAACAGGATAACCAATTCTAAGTACAAAAGGCCAACCAAAAGACGCAAATAACTGCATAGCTACTGACTCCAATTGACGACAACCATGGAGAAGAGCCTCTTTGTTCGATTCACGCCGCTGTAATTTGGCCCATGTACGAATCCAGTGTGTTCCTCTGAATAATACCTGCAAAAAGGATTTAGGTATGCATTTGTCAAAAATAGCATCATTCCTTGTGAGCCATAAGGCCCAACAAATCCGGCAACTCGATAGTAATCAGAGGATCTGGTGACCCCTTGTTTTAACCACCCATTAAACAAATGATGGATATTTATAGGAGGACCGATACCAAAAGTCATGTATACCAAACGCCACAGGAATTTAGCATAACAACAATCAAAAAACAGGTGTTGGATAGTTTCGGTTGTACTACAAAAACAACAAGATGTATCCCCGCGCCAATTGCGCCGAACTAAATTGTCTTTAGTCAACAGGACACCCGTCTTTAGATACCATAAAAAGATTTTAATCTTTAAAGGTAACCTAGTGTACCAAATCTCCTGTGAAACTTTGATACCATTATTAACCAAGAAATTGTACATGGACTAACCGAGAACATCCCATGACTATGGAGATGCCACTGAAAAATCAGTCCCCCCTTGTAAGGTTACATTCATTGTTCTCGCAACTAGATCCTCCCAATCCCTCAGTTTAGTCCCCACTAAAGACCTCCTAAAAGATACGTTTAGAGGAGATGAACCAAGGACCTCCGCCACAGTTGCATTCTTCTTCCTAACAATATTAAACAAAGAAGGGTATTGAGTTTTTAAGGGTAGACTACCCAACCAATTATCCTCCCAAAACCTTACTTGAGTCCCATTATTTAAAATATAGGAACCAAGACGAAAAAATTGAGATTTAACCCCCATGAGGCTACTCCAAAAATGAGAATCACCTGGTTTCTTTTCTACCTGACTTAAAGTTTTCCTTTGAAATATTTGTTTGTCAACGATTCTGTTGCCAAATCCCTTGTTCATTGCTTAACTTAAACAACCACTTGCTTAGGAGACTTTTATTTTGGAAATCAAGATTTAGAATCCCTAACCCACCTTGATCTTTTGGTTGGCATAGGGTATCCCATCTCGCGAGCCTGTACTTTTTCTTGTGCTGATCATTTTGCCAAAAGAAACGGGATCTATAATAATCAATTCTTTTGAGTACACCCCTTGATACCTCAAAAAAAGACATCATAAACATTGGCAAGCTAGACAACACAGAATTAATCAGCACCAATCTCCCCCCAACTGACATCAACTTACTTTTCCAGCCACTTAGTTTTTTCTGAAACCTCTCGACAACCACCCGCCAATCAGAATTGTTCAACTTCCTATAATGCATCGGAATTCCCAAGTACCGAAATGGAAAAGATCCTAACTTGCAACCAAACAAATTGGAATAAGCTTCCTTATGGTCCCTTGCATTCCCAAAACAAAAAATTTCACTTTTGTGAAAGTTTATTTTGAGCCCTGAAAGTTGTTCAAAAGCACAAAGTAAAAGCTTCATATTCTTTGCCCTTTCCAAGTCATGATCCATGAAAATCACAGTATCATCAGCAAATTGAAGAATAGATAAACCTTCATCAACCAGATGTGGAATCACCCCGTTGATTTGGCCATCCTCTTTCGCCCTTGCTAAAAGAATAACCAACATATCAACCACTATATTAAAAAGAATAGGGGATAATGGATCACCCTGTCGAAGACCTTTCTTGGTCTAAAAGTATGATCCCATATGATCATTGACCTTAATTCCAACATTCCCTCCTTGAACAAAAGATTTAATCCAACTACACCAAGTAGGCGAAAAACCTTTCATTCGCAACACTTGCTGTAAAAAATCCCATCTTATTTTGTCATAAGCTTTCTCAAAATCAATTTTGAGAATAACCCCATTCCGCTTATTCTTATGAAGCTCATGCAAAGTCTCATGAAGGATAATTGCACCCTCCATAATGTTCCTTCCAGACAGAAAAGCTGTTTGAGAGGGACTAATAACCTTTTGAGCAACAAGGGCTATTCTATTGGTTGCCACTTTTGTGAATATCTTAAAACTGACATTCAATAAACAAATAGGCCTGTATTGGTGAATGTGCTTTGCCTCGCTAGTTTTTGGCAATAAAGTAATAACCCCAAAATTGAGACTATGAAGATTTAGAGTACCATTTTGGAATTCCTCAAACAGAGCCATCAAATCCTTTTTGATTACATGCCAAAAGACTTGATAAAACTCTGCCGGGAATCCATCTGGTCCAGGGGCTTTATTGTGTTCCATCTGGAAAATAGCCCCCCTAACCTCCTCCTCTTCAAACTTTGAAATTAAAACCTCATTTTCCAGAGATGAAACTTGAGGAATATCCGCAATTCTTGTTTCATCTAACGAGAGCTGAGCATGATCAGGAGGACCAAATAGATTCTTATAATAGTCAGTAATATGGTTTTTTAACGCAACATCCCCACGAATGAATTCCCCTTCATGTTCAAGCTGAAAAATCCGAGACTTGCGGTGTTTACCATTAGCAACCATGTGAAAAAATTTGGTATTGGCATCACCTTCAAGCAAATACTGGACTTTCGAACGCTGGTACCACTTGATCTCTTCCTCTCTTAACAAATTAGAAAGCCTCTCATGACAGGTGTGTTTAATATGTAACTCGTCAGGCGAAAGGGACATGGACTCGGCCTTCTTATCCAACCCATCTAACAGGTGAATTAACTGTTTCTTTTCCTGTCTATATGTACCACTAACATTTTTAGCCCAACCCCTCAAGTGTTGACGCAAGCGTCTAATCTTGGATTGCCAACGCTCTAGAGCGGAACGGCCGGAAACATCAATTTCCCAAATATTCTTAACCATTTCTAAGAACCCTTCACGTAAGAGCCAACAAAGTTCAAACTTGAACAAAGGTTGACTACTCGATGTAGACGAGTCCCCAGTGTTAAGAAATAAAGGAGTGTGATCAGAAATCCCCCTGGTTAAAGCGAGTAAAGTAGAATAGGGAAATTTTGTTTCCCATTCCGTACTAACTAACACCCTATCCAGTTTCTCAAAAGTTTGATTTGGTAAATTATTCGCCCAAGTGAATTGCCTACCGGACATTTCCAACTCTCTCAGATTAAAAGCATCTATAATGGCATTGAACAAAAAAGGCCATCTATCATTATAATTCGCATTGTTTTTTTCATGCGGGCCCCTTATAATATTAAAGTCCCCACCTATTAACATAGGTCCAGATTCTTTAGTACATAGCTGAGACAACTCAGTTAGAAAAGCCTCTTTAGAGTTCATTTGCGCCGGCCCATACACAGACACCAAAATCCATTGGTAACCATCGCTTTTATTTCTGAGTTTAAATTTCACAAAAAAATCCCCTTCCTCAATTTCCCCTATATCAAAAGACACCAAATTTACCCCCACTAACATGCCACCAGATCTACCAATAGGAGCTTTGCAATGCCACAAAAAATCCTTGCCAACACAAAGATTTTTAAGAAAAGCCTGTGAGCACTCTCTCCTACCAGTTTCCGATAAGGCCATGAAGTCTAAATTTTTTTCCAACGTAAGGTCCGATAAAAACTTGAACTTTTTTGGGTCAGCTAACCCATTACTATTCCAAAAACACCCTTCATTAAAACCTAAGGTAATGATTTTCTACTCTTTCCTGATTTCTTACGAACCTTAGCCCTGGTTTTTTTAATGCGGGTACGAGCTTGTTGATCACTGATATAATCTAGCTCACCCTCACTAAACCCCTCAGCTACCTGTCCACAAAAGTGGTTAACCGAAAGCACAAAATCATTGTCATTGTCAGAGCCCCCCCACCTCATCATAATTGTCAGCTACATCACAAGAATTCACCACTGAATGAATACTACCAGTTGTTCCAAAAGCTAAAGCCTTTAAAGATTGGACATTATGATTGATGACAGAATCTGAGCTACCAAAACAAATGCCAACCGAATTCATATTCGAAATAATAACATTATCATTAACGAAATCCACAGGGGTAGGATTAGAATTACCTTCACCTGTAGGTTCCTCCAAATTAATCTTGGCATTTAACTTGGTAGCCCGATCCAGCACATTTTGATCAGTTGCCGCAGCCGACCTTTTACTTGAGCGAGTCGGAACCACACGCAACTGAGTACCCTCCTTTGGAGAAGAAGGTCTTTTGTATCTTTTGTATCCGTGCCTTGAGTGTATCTTTTGTTTTGCCAGGTATGTCTAGTAAAATACCAAGCAAGCTGTCACACACGTTCTTCTCTATATGCATGACATCGATAGCATGTCGAACATCCAGTCTTTGCCGAGAAGGTAGGTCCATAAATCGATCTCTTTTTCCACAAAGGAGTATCACCGAACTTCGGGACCGATGTACTTCGGCTCCCTTTCCATGGATAATTTTAATATCCTACGACGCAAATATCTCTTTGCCGTTGTGATGTTTGAGTGAAGCGGTCTCCTTTGTACCGTCAAAAGCTCTCTTGTTGTTGCGATACGGGTGGTCCTTGCGAAGAAACCTACTATGCCGCATGTAACACATTTTTCGACAAGATTTCAGCCACGGCTCCTCAGATCACCCATGCAATGCACGCATCCATTGAATCCTTTTATAGTCCGCCCAAAGATTGCCAAGAGTAGGGTAATCATTGATGATTACGAACAACAACGCCTCGTAGCATGAAGTTCTCTCTTCGTACTCATCCCATACCGTACAACCGTCGTTCCACAATACCGGAAGATCTTCAACCGGTGGTTTGAGGAACACATCAATATCGTTGCCGAGTTGCCTCGGCCCTTGGATCGAGAACGGCATTATAATGTACTTCCTCTTCATGCAAAGCCAAGGGGAAGGTTGTACATACATAAAGTCACCGCCAAGTGCTATGACGACTACTCATGTTGCGAAAGGGTTCATCCCATCCGCATCGAGTCCGAACCTTATATTCCTCATATCATATGCAAAGTGTTTCTTGTATTTTCTGTCGATATTCCTCCACTGCGCGGAGTCAGCAGGGTGTCTAAGCATTCCATCCTTTTTACGCTCCTCGGCATGCCATCGCAGCAATTGAGCATGCTTTTTGTTCGCAAACAGACGCTTCAGATGGGGGATTATAGGGAAATACCACACCACCTTGGTCGGAGGTCTTTTCTTCTTACACTAACCCTCGATATCGTCATCGCCGCGCTTATACCGAGATGCCTTGCAAACAGGACATGCATCCAAATTTGCAAACTCATTGTGATACAATATGCAATCGTTTGGACATGCGTGTATTTTCTACACTTCCAGTCCTAACGGGCAAACAACCTGCTTGGCCTGGTACGTGGTTGCTGGCAACACGTTACCCTCTAGAAGGACATCTCTGAAGAAACCTAACAGCTCTGTGAAACTTTTGTCGGACCAACCATTGCTTGCCTTCAACTGCAGCAGCGTAAGCACAACATGCAGCTTTTTGAACTCCTCTTTGCAGCCTGGGTACAAGGGTGTTGTAGAATCCTCTACCATACGTTGAAACTTCTGAAAATCCCTTTCACTCGTGAGGTCCTCCTCCCCATCATGCAACATCTGTTCTAGATCATCTTCATGGTTATCGATGAATGTCTCTTCATGGGTGTCGATTTAACGTATTTTCCACCACGGTTGAGTCGTTGTCTTCATCATCATCAATCGATGCCCTTCACGCACAATCTCATCTTCACCATGCTCGGTCCAACGGTATAGGCGGGCTTGAAACCCTTGAAGCAAGTGTGCACGGATCGCCTCAAGGTTCAAAATTGCTTCTCATTCTTGCAATCGATGCACGGCAACAAATATAGTCCATCGGCTTATTTGACTTGCGCGCTTGGCAGCGCTTCGTAAAACTAGTCACACCGTTAAAGTAATCTCTATCGCGACGGTCCGCTTCATACATCCATCTTGATCCATCTACAAATATTTACAACAAATAAAATCTTAGTAAATCAATAAGTGCTCACAAATTGTTTTATACATTTAATTTGTTATGTAGTGCTAATTAATGTAGAAATTTTCATTACTTATAAATCTATATCCAAATCTCGATTGTAAAACCAATTAAATAATTGCTATTAGTTATATATAATGGTCCGTCCAACAAATTTGAGTACTATTATCTCTTCTTCTCTCATTTCAGTACTATTTTATCAAGGAGTATCGGATGAGGAACATAATTCTTTTATGCATAGCCTTTTTACATCAATTATATACCTATTCATCCATTGGACATTTACTTTTTACGGATGATTATAATAATCAATACTCTATACATTACAAATTGAAGTATGTCCTTCGTACAAAATGTATATATTACAAATTGAAGCTTGACCTTCATACAAAATAAAGCATATCTTTAATTATACAACTAAGTTACGATCCCACCTTCATGTTTATCGATGAACGTTTGGCGATGCGTGGTTGCTATTAGTTATATATAAATCTATATCCAAATCTCGATTGTAAAATCAATTAAATAATTGCTATTAGTTATATATAATGGTCCGTCTAGCAAATTTACATTACTTACACAAGTATTAAATTAACATACACGAAATAAAGAAACAATTTTAAGTATATAGATTAAACAATAGTTAATTATGAAGTGCTACCACATTTAAATTCAATCAACATATTAAATGCAATCACTATACATATAAAAGTTGGTAATTTCAAATCTAAACTCAAGATTACATATCTAATTGTGTTGACTAGGCAATCAATAATTACGATCACAACCTACAACAATATAGAGCGTAATATCCAACTAAACGATTACTAACCTTAGATCGGTTAGAAACGACAAATTACACCAAATTTGAGAGCAAAATTAGCCCCTCTCCACCCCAATCGAGCAAGAACAGAGCTCCCCTACATTGCGGACATCTTGGGAAGGGAGCCAGGTATATATAGTGGGATATTATCATCGCGGTTTATTCTCTTGAACAAGCAAGAATATATCATCGCCGGTTCTATCTCAAAACCGGCGAGTGATATGGCTGCCTTTTCCGCATAATTCACTTTATCACCGCGGTTACCTTTGTTGAACCGACATTAATACTTCACCGCTTTGCGGTTCTCTATCTAAAACCGCAATGATATTGACCCGTTTCCCGCCCAACTGATTTAGCAGTGCTAGTTATATATGTACTGTTCCTATCACTGCTGGTTGAATTTAAAAACCGGCAGTGATAATATTATCACTGCCGGTTGAATTTAATAACCGGCAGTGATAATATGAACCTTACATCTCCCGCCGCCAATGACCGTCGCTTTTCCCCATTCCTCTGCCAACCATTGCGCTTCCCCATTGTCGCAACTGTTGGGCTTCCCATTCCTCCTCTATATAATGCGCAGCTCCTCAATCTGTGGCGCTCCTAACAATCCACCATTCTTTGCAAGAATGGCATCCCCAAGAAGCGAGCACGCATCTTGGGCAAAACAAAGGATCACCGCCAGAGAAGAAGGAGGAGAAGGAGGAGGAGGAGGGAGGAGGAGGAAGAGGAGGTACAGGAGGAGGAAAAGAGGAGGAAGAGGAGGAGG
Organism: Guadua angustifolia; assembly: GCA_036346375.1. Lineage (NCBI taxonomy): Eukaryota > Viridiplantae > Streptophyta > Magnoliopsida > Poales > Poaceae > Guadua > Guadua angustifolia. The sequence goes on from CM070502.1 coordinate 14,005,496, forward strand.
CGGCGGCGCGGCAGCTGGCTCTGGCGAGCTCCTTGGCGTTGGGGCAAGACCAACTCGCCACCGAATCGGATTCAGAGGAGGAGGAGCATCGCTGCAACTCCGATCGGTCATCCGGCGATAGCTCGGCGACGAGGAGGAGGAGGGCAGCGATGACGAAGTTTTCGATATAGGGTTTAATATGTTTTGTTTATAAAATTATGACTATATGTAATTATGGACTACAAATGTTCTGCGATAGATAAATAACAAATGTTTAATATGTTCTGCTTTTTTATCTAATTATGCTTTGATATGTTACGTATCTTAACAAATTTTGGGTAATATCATTGCGGTTACGAGTCAAAGTGGCGGTGAAAATTGTCTTATCACCGGGTTAAAAAAGAAAACCGGTAAAGATAGATCACTACTGGTTTTAATATAAACCGCGGTGATATCTTCTTATCAACGCCGGTTCTCTCTAAAGCCGCAATGATATTGCCTCCACTCGTCTTTGGAAAATTTTACTATTCTTATCGCCGGTTGAAATTAGAACCGGCGGTGATAATACTATCACCGGGTTGAAATTGGAACCGCGGTGATAATATTATCTTCTTAAACTTGCGCCTAACTAACAAAGTGATGGGGCGTCATGGATGAAGCGATGCAGTAGTAGTGCTAGTTGTCTTGACGATGCCCTTAATCCCAAGATTCATGAGGCATGCCCGTGACTTTGATGAGTGCTCATAACTCAATTCATTTTAATTTTGTGATGCACAATCAATAGCTTTATGGTGCAATCAACGTGTTTTTGAAACTTTAATATGTACATATATAATGTACGGAATTCATATTATATCATGTGTCATGTTCATGATTTCTTTGTTTGCAAATAATTTGAATCTATGACCTTTTGATGGGCGGTGGAGGTTGACGAGAACCGACTGGCAATTAGGAAGCAGGGGATATGGATCTGACACAAGAAGACGATAATGGAAGAGGCATGCGACGCCACGGATGAATAGGAAGCGGGAGGTAGTGACTAAAGGAAGACGAGGCCCTAGTGGCGAGAGGCGGTAGCGGCAGTGGTGGTTGGGGCCGATGATCCAAGTGGCAAGCGGCGGCACGCCGAGGATGTAGGGACAGCAGCTTAGGGCAGCTAGGGTTTGGTTTGACCGGTTGGGGATGGAAAGAGTTTATACGATTTGGCAGCGTGGATCTAGGGCGTTGGATCTCCGTTCAATGGTTGAAAATTTCAACTGACACTATTACAGAAAAGGTCATCACAGACGGTTTTTCGAGCTGTCTGTAACCATGTGTCAGTAATGTTACGGCATATTACAGATGATTTCTAAACCGTCTGTAATAGAAGATATCATAGACAGTTTCAACATAAAGCCGTCTGTGATATCGTAATATCACAGACGGTTTTTAATTATAAACCGTCTGTGATGTTATGATATCATAGACGGTTTTATTTTGAAACCATCTGTTACGTCATGATATCATATTTCGATATCACAGACGGTTTTATTTTGAAACCGTCTGTTACATCATGATATTATAGACGGTTTGTAATTAATAACTGTCTGTGATAAGTCTACTCATAGACAAGTATTTTTCTATTTATTGGTTAACCTTAGAAAATGCTAGTCATGCCCTCTGGTTAAAGCAGTTTAACTCAACTCAGAGTACAAGAATTACATCCATTTCATATTACAAGCATTACATCCATTTCAGCAATCAACTCAGATTATGTATAGATTAATATTGCATGGCATATCTATTTCAGAAATGAGCTCAGATCTATTAACCAAATGAAACTCAATATCATTAACCAATTAATTAATTGCACAACTACAATTCACAAATCTATAGCACAAGTTTGACAATTAACCCAAATGGTAATTCAGAAAAAAATATAACTCCTAAAGTTATACGATAGCATGGAACTCGCCTTTTGGATTTAAGACTTGATTGAGCAAGAAGACACAAAGCTGTCCTCGAATTCGCTCCAGATCAACCTCTTCTAACGCAGTTTTTACCTAATTGGGCACTTTCTCAGTGACGAGGAGTTCCATGTTGTAGCAAACGTAAAATCCACAATGGTTATTTCCCAGTCCCTACTGGTGGCACTGCAAATATAGAATTGGTTAGTTTTAGAGTCATTATTACATAATTTATATAGGATTATTGTGTATAGCGGATACCAAAAACTTAAAATCATACCTTAGCTTTGCCCTGTCCTTGCCAGAAGGCCCTCCATAAGCTTTGTACACTTTAAACGCCCTACATGATTGCAAAAGGTTAACCTCTATGTTATCGATGGAGGAAACATGATTAATTTAGCTTGTGAGTAATTTTGCTATAGGATTTAAGTCGTAGCTGCCACTCTGTAAGGAATCAAGATAAATAACCTGATTCGTGGATGGATGAATTACAATGAGAACCCAGTGAAACCTACACATGTATGTCGGCATGATCAATTAACAAAACAGAGTTGCGTGCATAATACAAATCAAAGTATAACAAGTAGTATAGAACTTACCCTGAGTTGTGGGGTAAAAGTATGAGCTCTTTATCTTTTTGAGCTGCCAAGGCTTCTTCGATGTATTTATCGACAAATAGTAAATCTTTGTCCATCATTTGCTTGGAGACTATGCATGGGTCTAGGAAACCCACCGGTTGTTTGTTCTATTTTACTTTACGGATCATGTATCTATATATACAAAAGCATTGAGTTATATATATATGACATTTATCGGTATTACACGAATGTAGACTGTGATTGCACACACTTATAATGTCCAGCATCTCAAGAGCGTGGCATCGAGGGCACCGAGGTTGAAGACGTCAAATAGGTCCTTGAAGTCGGCTGTGAAGAAGCCCCCTTATGACTCGTTGAATAGATACTCAGGCTTGAAGCTGACCGAGATACTCGTTATGCGGTCTTTCACTAGCTTTTTAGCTTGTTCGAGGCACCAATTCTGCAATTTAACGCAAGCAATAGAAAGATTCTTCAGATGCTCCCCCTTTATAAAAGGCTCTCCTGGCTAGTATACTCGGGCCAGTGGGGCAATCGGATTGTCCAAGTCCTTTGTGATTTTCTTCGCTTTGCCCTTGACTTACTTTTTGCTATAGGGAGTCTTCATGGGAGACGAATAGGCACCATCCCACTGAATGTCCTTTGATGCAGAGGGCACGAGAGCCGATTTGGTGGCCTGCTGAGGTGGAACAGACCACTCAGGCAGTTGGGGTAGCTCCAGTGATGGAGGACAGGCGTCCAGGGAGATGTCGCTGCTGGGCCATTGGATGAAAGTGTGAATGGCGTACTCCAGTGTCACGATCTCGTCGTTTGGGGGCATCGGTAGTGGGACGATCTTGAAACTATCATGTACACTGTCCACATTAACATTCGTAAATACCATGCCATCAGGGTACCGTGCACCAACGCCTCCTCATTGGACGGATATGTGAGCCTCAAAGCAGCCGGAAGAAGAATGCCACAATGGACAAGTCTCACTTAGAGAGTGCACCGTGTGGCAATCTACATAACGGTACACAATTAGCTAATACATCTAACAGCTATTTGTCTGGAGCATTCAATACATACATATAAGTACCTTGATGTCACAATAGAAAATTTGCCATGTTCATCTATGGGAGTGGCAGACGCGCAACTGCTCTTTTTGGTAGTGGGGCTGATTTGTGCACATATATCTGAGACTTGCGTAGGCTATCTGCAACCTAATAATTGAGCCTTTCCTTGAGACTTCCTATCTTATTGTTGAATTTTTCTCTTAGTCTTTCCTCAATCTTTTATACCAGTCGTTCATTTCACTCTGCTTTGGTTCTCTTCCTACTCTAGTATTTGTCGAAGTCGTTTGGGAATCCTATTTTCCAGGGAACAAAAACCCCTATGCCTCGTGTGAGACCAGGGTGTTCCTTGTTTTCCAAGGCTGTGGTGTCGGGACCGGATTTTCAAATCCGAACCCTCTGTGTCTACCCGTGCTAGTCCAGGAAAAGCTAGCACACACAGTGGAAACAGTGATGATAACACAGTCATATCACAACAGCAAATATTAGTAATTAAGCAAAAGGAGATAACTTTGTAACCACATTATTACAAGTAAACAAGCCTTATGGCTTAAGTGGGTAAGTAGCAGCGGAAATAAAACAAAAACATCAAAGTGAGCCAAGCCATATGCCCAACAGGCAATCGACTGGGGTACACGCCCTAGTAGTCCGGATCGCCTTCATCGAATCCACACGCATAGAATTCATAATCACCTTCAGCTTCAGCAAACTCCTTTGGGAAAATTTGGATGTTGCAAGGGTGAGTACACACCGTACTCCGCAAGTCTTGGAAACTTAATGCATGATAACTATGTGCAAGGCTAAACAATTGAAGGCATAATATGGTTCATTTGCATAAAGCAGAATTTAACTTGAAATAACAATAGTAATTTCATAAAGCAATATTTAACAAAATGTAAGTAAGATAATAATTGAATTTGATGTATAACAATTCCATAGGTTCCAACCACCCGATTAGCTCTAACAGCCAAACCAAAACCCGAGAGTTCCATCCACTCACGGTTTTTCCAAACCATTACTTTCATTTAAAACCAAAACCATAAAATCTACAATGTGCTAGCGTACCTCGTCTGCCCTTGACCGTGGGCACGGCTACTTAAATAGTTTTAACTCTGCAGAGGGTGTACACTTTACCCACAAGACATGATCGACTCTTGTTGCCAGTTAACACATTTCCTTTGGTGTGTCGGCAGAGAGATTATGACAAGGCCTTTACAATGTACGACACCGCTACCAACTTCACCCGCTAAGGTTTCACCGCTGTTAGGGTTAAATCCACCCAGTACAGAAGCCCCCTCTTGCGCCTTGCAAGTGTCTCCATCCGACACCCACATTCAACCCAATGGCGAAGCCAATAACGACACACACAAATTAATTAGCCAGGTCGTACCCACATAGACTTGTGGTTGTACAGTAAAACTCGGTCCAAGGTAACACACGCTTCGGTCCTTAATTGACTAGGGCGGAACTAACACTGTACAAGACCTCGTGCATCCCGCACCCACCAAGCAACCATCCGCCCGTCTAAACCATTTTCATTTTATTTCAATTAAATAATACCAGCAATACCATTTGCCATAATTTCACAATTAATTTTTGAACAATGATTGAAAGAATTTCCATAATGGTAAGATACCGAGGTATTTAAGCAAGACTAAGCAATTCTACCATTCCATACCACATTATTAATTATCATCAATTACAGTACTTAATATTGCCTAGGGTGTCAAGGTTGTCACGATTAATGTCAATGAGGGCATAACAAAGTTGGAATTTAGCTAAGCATTAAAACTGCATTTAAAGTACTTTACGCAACATGATAAGCATGCATAGTTTGAAACAAAATATAATTTTCATGAAATTTAGGATCAATATGTTCAAGGAAGACTTGCCTTCAATGCCTCCCGCTGGTGCTACCTCTGCCGGATGATCCGCTTGCGCTTCAATTGCGTCGTCTACACGTAAAACGAGAATAAAATAAATAAAACAAATTCAAATAAAATCTAAAAACCAAAAGAAAGGTACTGGCAGGTAGAGCATGAATTTAGAAATTTGAATCACTCGAATCGGAGTTCGGACGGAGGAGAACGGGCCTTTGGAAGTTTCTCGGGAGAGAAAATCAGAAAAATACTAAGGGTGACACGTGTCATAAGTTGATTGGCTGGGATTTGGATTTTCGGGAAAAACAAGAAAAATGGAAAGACATGCCTCTGACAAGTGGGACCTACGCGTCAATGAGACGGTTCACCGTGAACCAAGAGTACCGACGAGGCTTACGGTGACGCGGCGGACCACGCTGACGTGGCAACCACGCAACGACTAGGGCAGACGTGGCGATGATGTGGCGCGGACGTGGCTAGCACGTGGCGCCATGCGGCGGCTGACACGGCGTGGGCACGGCGACGAGGCGTAGCTGACGAGGACGGCCACGCGGAAGGCTGGGGCTAAGGTGGTGGCCCACGTGGCGCTGATGCGGCACGGCCACGCGGCGGCCATCCGACAAGGCGCGGTGGATCGGACGGTGGAGAAAGCGACCGTGTGGGTGGGGAGGACGTGTCAGCATCCGAGGCGCTGATGGCTGATCGGACGGTCACGGGGCACGAGCTGGGCGGTAAGACGTGGAACGATCCGGGACGATCGCCACAGATCGGACGGCTACGGCGAGTGGAGGGGGTCGACGGCGAGGTGGCGGCGCTATTCCGCCGGAGGTGGAGAAGATGACATGGTAGATGGCGGAGGAGCAACAGATCGGGTTTGACTCGGTGCGGGTTCGGGGGAGGAGAACACGGGGAACTCAACGCAACCCAAAACACCGGCGAGGAGAAAACGGCGGCGGAAGTCTTCGGCACGACGGCGAACTTCGGCGAGGTCGTGCGGCGTACTGGAGAAGTCTTGTGAGGCGTGGAATGGGTCGGTGGGGGCGGCGCGAGGCTGCGAAACTCGGGATGGGTGCGGCGATGGCTTTAAATAGCCTCGGGCGGCGAAAAACGACACGGAAGCCAAGAACGACCACGCGGCTAGGGTTACGGGCGGCGGCGGCGGTACGGGCGATGTGGCGTGATCGGGGACGTTCATGCGGCAACGATCCGACGATGCAAAACGCGGGCGACGCACAGCCGTTGGATCGGGATCCAACGACGAGGAAAAGAGTGAGTTAGGTTTAGGGTTTTGGCTGGGGTGCGACGTGGCGCGACGTTGGCCGTCCACGACGCGATGATCCGGCGGTCCACAACGCGTGGCTGTGCGGGCGGGCGATGGCCATTGGATCGAATCCGACGGCTGCGATCGACGCGAGCTAGTGTTTTTGGTGGTGAAATGGTCAATGAGACAGAGATGGTAATTTGGAAAGTGAATAGGAACGGGCCAAGAGAGAGAAATTCGGCCCGAGAAGAAAAAGAGATTGAAAATAAATTCCAAATTTAAGAAAAATCGAGAAAATTCAAATAAGAGCAAATAAATTCAACTAAATAGCAAATAAATTCAGAAAAATCTCCAAAAATACAGAAATGTTCCATAAAGCACAAGGAACCCAATAGAAATACAAAAACTTTAATTTGAAGTATAGATTAGTCAAATTAAATCCTTTTGCTTTTGGAAAATTCAAATTAAGCTGGAATTAATTCGAATAAAAAATGCAACTGGTTCGATTTTGAAATTCAAACGCTAAGAAGCTCAAAATTGGAATGTTATAAACCTTCCCCCCCTAACAGAAAATCTCGACCCCGAGATTTGGACTAACCCGAGAAAAAGGCTGGGGTACTCCGCTTGAAGATCCTCTTCGCGCTCCCAGGTGGCTTCTTCTTCTGGATGGTTGCTCCATTGAACTTTGTAAAATTTGATCGACTTGCTTCTTGTCTTGCGCTCTGCTTCATCCAGAATTCTGATCGGATACTCTGGGTAGGAAAGATGCTCTTGCAGCTCAACATCTTCAAACTGCATCTGCTTTTCTAGCACTCTGAGGCACTTTCTCAACTGTGACACATGGAACACATTGTGCACATTTGACAACTGCGGTGGCAACTCCAACTGATACGCCACTTCACCACTTCTGGCTAGGATTGGGAACGGTCCAATGAATCTTGGTGCTAACTTTCCACGAACTTGGAATCGACGCATTCCTTTGAGCGGGGAGACTTTCAGATACACATAATCACCAGGAGCAAAGGTCAATTCTCTTCTGCGATTATCAGCTAACTCTTTTGCCTTGACTGCGCTGCTCTTAACCTTTCTTGAATCATTTTCACTTGTTCCTCAGCCTTTTGCAAAATATCAGGACCGAAGACTTGGCGATCTCCTGTTTCATTCCAACAGAGGGGTGTCCTGCACTTTCTGCCATACAGGGCTTCAAACGGTGACATCTACAAACTTGCTTGATAACTGTTGTTATATGAGAATTCTGCATAAGGCAAACTTTGATCCCAACTGGTTGCATTGGAAAATGCACACGCCCTTAACATATCCTCTAGAATTTGATTTACTCACTCAGTCTGACCATCTGTCTGAGGGTGATAGGTTGTACTGAAATTCAGATTGGTACCCAATGCTTCTTGCAACTTTTGCCAGAATCTTGATGTGAATTGTGTTCCTCGATCTAAAACAATCTTCTTGGGCACACCATGCAAACACACAATCTTTGACATATACAGCTCTGCAAGCTTATCTCCCTTGTAGGTTGTCTTCACCGGAATGAAGTGTGCCACTTTCGTCAGTCGATCCACTACTACCCATATTGAATCATATCCTGACCTGGTCCTCGGAAGTCCTGTAATGAAATCCATTCCAATTTCTTCCCACTTCCATTCAGGCACTTTTAATGGTTGCAACAATCCTGCTGGCCTCTGATGTTCAGCCTTAACTCGCTGGCATACATCACACATGGCTATGTATTCTGCAATTTTCTTTCTCATCCTGGGCCACCAATACGCACTTCGAAGATCATGATACATCTTGGTATTGCCTGGGTGAATTCAGTATGCTGACTCATGCGCTTCCTTCAATATCAACTACTTGATTTCTTTCTGATTTGACACATAGATACTTTTTCCAAGCTAAACTGTTCCTTCATCATCCTCTGAAAATCCTGGGGCTTTACCTTCCTTTATTCTGTCCTTGATCTTAGCAGCTCCCTTATCTGACTTCTGCGTCTTTTTTATTTGGTCCACCAGGGTTGGCTGAATTTCCAAAGCAGCAACAAAACCTTCCTCCACTAATCCCAAATTCAAACGCTGAAATTCCTCGTGAAGAGCAGGTTGTCCTTCTTGAATCATCAAATTATTGCAATAGCTCTTTCGGCTTAGGGCATCGGCAACCACATTGGCCTTGCCGGGGTGGTAATGTATTCCCGCATCATAATCTTTAATTAATTCCAACCATCTTCTTTGTCTCAGGTTGAGGTCTGCTTGGGTGAAGATGGATTTCAGACTCTTATAGTCGGTGAAGATCTCACAACGATTTCTAATGAGATAATGCCTCCATAACTTCAGTGCATGCACAACTGCAGCCATTTCCAAGTCATGGGTTGGATAGTTTTCTTCATGTGGTCGCAATTGCCGCGAGGCGTATGCGACTACTTTACCTTCCTGCATCAGAACACAACCAAGACCCTGTCTTGAAGCATCACAGTAAATCTCAAAGTCTTTCTAAATATCTGAGCAAGTAAGCACTGGGGCTATAGTCAATGTTTTCTTCAATTCTTGAAAACTTTGCTCGCAAGCTTCAGTCCATTCAAACTTCTTCTCCTTCTTCAGCAACTGGGTAAGCAGTCTTGCAATCTTGGAGAATCCTTCGATGAATCTTCGTTAGTATCCCGCTAAACCAAGGAAACTCCTGATATCAGGCACTGACTTGGGCTGCCTCCAATCAAGCATACCTTTCACTTTTTTCGGGGTCCACTGAGACACCTCCAGCAGAAATTATATGACCCAAGAAAGCAACTTCTGTCAACCAGAACTCACACTTGCTGAACTTGGCATACAACTGATGGCTTCTGAGCTTTTCTAGCACCATCCTCAAACGCCCTTCATGTTCAGATTTATCTCGGGAATAGATAAGAATATCATCTATGAATACCACCACAAACTTGTCCAGGTAGTCCATGAACACCTTCTTCATCAGATTCATAAAATAAGCTAGGGCATTGGTCAGACCAAAAGACATGACTGTGAATTCATACAATCCATATCGAGTAGCAAAAGCTGTCTTTGGAATATCTTGCGGCCTTATTTTCAACTGATGATATCTAGATCGCAGATCAATCTTGGAGAAAATACAAGCTCCCTTCAACAGATCAAACAAGTCATCAATCCTGGGCAATGAATACTTGTTCTTGATGGTGACTTCATTCAAGGCTCTATAGTCCACGCACATGCGCAAACTATTATCCTTCTTCTTCACAAAGATAACTGGTGCTCCCCAAGGTGACGAACTGGGATGGACAAATCCTTTTTATTGCAACTCTTCAATCTGCTTCTTCATTTCAGCTAGTTCATTGGTTGGCATGCGATAGGGTCTCTTAGAGATTGGAGTTGTACCAGGGACTAGTTCTATAGTGAACTCAACTTCCCGATCAGGCGGCATGCCTGGCAATTCCTCAGGGGATACATCTGGGTATTCACTCACCACAGGCACACTTTCCAAGGTTATTTCCTTCAGCCGATTCAAAGTGCACTTTTCACTTGAAGACTCATCAGGCATATACTCCACTCGAGTGCCTTCTGAATTGGTGAGGTGATGGCTCTACTGGCGCAATCTATTTGACTCTTAAACTTGGTCAACCAGTCCATCCCTAGGATGACATCAATTCCTTTTGAATCCAAAATGATAAGATTTGCTAGGAATTCCACCCCATTGATTTTTATGGCTGCACTTGGGCACACCGAATTAGTTTTCATTTCTTTTCCTGGTAATTGAACTATTATAGGACTCTTAAGAGAAAATGATTCCAAACTAAATTGCTCAACAAAACTCTTTGATATAAAAGAATGCGATGCTCCATAATCAAATAATACTGTGGCAGGAATTGAATTGACAAAGAACTTACCCAAAACCACATCCGGTGCCTCCTGAGCTTCCTCTGCAGTCACGTCGTTGACACGTCCTCTTCCAAAAGATTGCGGAGCTCTTGGGGTGTGAGGCGCTCCACGACCTTGTCCTTGCGCTGGAGTCTTGGCAGAACTGGATCCCAAGTTGAATGACACTGGAGTCATTGGCTGACGCTTCTGAGGGCAGTTGTTGGCATAGTGTCCCATCTGGTGGCAGTGAAAGTATTGAACTCTTGCAGCATTTGAATTCCCTTTCTGAGGCTGAGCACTGGCAACAGGTTGAGGTCCCTGAGCAACTGGGTGAGGTCCGTATAGCGAGACTGGCGTGCTCCATGGGCAGTGTTCTCACCGACTACCGAGGAGGGAAACACTAATGAGAACAACTCGCTCCCTGCTGAGCCTGGAATGCCATCTTTCTCTTGCGTGACTCCATTGCTTTGGCGATGAGCATCCTCTCGCACTAGGGCTTTGTTCACCATATCTTTGAAAGTTTGAAAGTCCAAAGCAACAAGTGAACCTTGATGTCGGGGTCAAGTCCTTCTATGAACCTCCAGATCTTGGCACTTTCAGTTGCCACATCTTCTGGTGCATATCTTGACAGCTGAGTGAACCGGTTGAGATATTCAGAAACACTCTGGTTTCCCTGATGCAGCTTACGGAACTCTCTTTTCTTCATTTCAATGATACCCGCAGGCACAAGAGCAGTTCTGAAGGCTTTGAGAAATTTCATGGGATAAGATCAAATTAAAATTTTCAAAATAATATTTCAGCAAAGGAAAGTAGTAAGAACCTAGGAATAAGGTGAGAGGAGACAACTAGTGAATACTAATTTGTTGGTTTGATTTAGAAAATAATTTTGAAATTCTTAAAAGACCATTCTAACTAGGGTTGTTGCGACCTACAGTCGAAATGGCTCTGATACCACCTCTACCGGGACCGGATTTCCAAATCTGAACCCTCTGTGTCTACCCGTGCTAGTCCAGAAAAAGCTAGCACATCTGAAGGAAACAATGATGATAACAGTCATATCACAACAAACAAATAACTTGATAATTAACAAAAGGATATAACTTTGTAACCACATTATTACAAGTAAACAAGCCTTATGGCTTAAGTGGGTAAGTAGCAGCGGAAATAAAACAAAAACATCAAAGTGAGCCAAGCTATATGCCCAACAGGCAATCGACAGGGGTACGCGCCCTAGTAGTCCGGATCGCCTTCAACGAATCCACACGTATAGAATTCATAATCACCTTCAGCTTCAGCAAACTCCTTTGGGAAAATTTGGATGTTGCAAGGGTGAGTACACACCGTACTCCGCAAGTCTTGGAAACTTAATGTATGATAACTATGTGTAAGGCTAAACAATTGAAGGCATAATATGGTTCATTTGCATAAAGCAGAATTTAACTTGAAATAACAATAGTAATTTCATAAAGCAATATTTAACAAAATGTAAGTAAGATAATAATTGAATTTGATGTATAACAATTTCATAGGTTCCAACCACCCGATTAGCTCCAACCGCCAAACCAAAACCCGAGAGTTCCATCCACTCACGGTTTTTCCAAACCATTACTTTCATTTAAAACCAAAACCATAAAATCTACAATGTGCTAGCGTACCTCGCCTGCCCTTGACCGTGGGCACGGCTACTTAAGTAGTTTTAACTCTGCAGAGGGTGTACACTTTACCCACAAGACATGATCTACTCTTGTTGCCAGTTAACACACTTTCTTTGGTGTGTCGGCAGAGAGATCATGACAAGGCCTTTACAATGTATGACACCGCTACCAACTTCGCCCGCTAAGGTTTCACCGTTGTTAGGGTTAAATCCACCCAGTACAGAAGCCCCCTCTTGTGCTTTGCAAGTGTCTCCATCCGACACCCACATTCAACCCAATGGCGAAGCCAATAACGACACGCACAAATTAATTAGCCAGGTCGTACCCATATAGACTTGTGGTTGTACGGTAAAGCTCGGTCCAAGGTAACACACGCTTCGATCCTTAATTGACTAGGGCGGAACTAACACTGTACAAGATCCCGTGCATCCTGCACCCACCAAGCAACCATCCGCCCCAGTCTAAACTATTTTCATTTTATTTCAATTAAATAATACCAGCAATACCATTTACCATAATTTCACAATTAATTTTTGAACAATGATTGAAAGAATTTCCATAATGGTAAGATACCGAGGTATTTAAGCAAGGCTAAGCAATTCTACCGTTCCATACCACATTATTAATTATCATCAATTACAGTACTTAATATTGCCTAGGGTGTCAAGGTTGTCACGATTAATGTCAATGAGGGCATAACAAAGTTGGAATTTAGCTAAGCATTAAAACTGCATTTAAAGTACTTTACACAAAATGATAAGCATGCATAGTTTGAAACAAAATATAATGTTCATGAAATTTAGGATCAATATGTTCAAGGAAGACTTGCCTTCAATGCCTCCCGCTGGTGCTACCTCTGCCGGATGATCCGCTTGCGCTTCAACTGCGTCGTCTACACATAAAACGAGAACCAAATAAATAAAAAAAATTCAAAGAAAATACAAAAATCAAAAGAAAGGCACTGGCAGGTAGAGCATGAATTTAGATGAATTTAGAAATTTGAATTACTCGAATCGGAGTTCGGACGGAGGAGAATGGGCCTTTGGATGTTTCTCGGGAGAGAAAATCAAAAAAATACTAAGGGTGACACGTGTCATGAGCTGATTGGCTGGGATTCGGATTTTCGGGAAAAACAAGAAAAATGGAAAGACATGCCTCTGACAAGTGGGACCTACGCGTCAATGACATGGTTCACCGTGAACCGAGAGTACCAACGAGGCTTACGGTGACGCGGCGAACCACGCTGACGTGGCAACCACGCAATGACTAGGGCAGACGTGACGATGACGTGGTGCGGACGTGGCTAGCACGTGGCGCCATGCGGCGGCTGACACGGCGTGGGCACAGCGACGAGGCGTCGCCGACGAGGATGGCCACGCGGAAGGCTAGGGCTGAGGTGGTGGCCCACGTGGCGCTGATGCGGCACGGCCACGCGGCGGCCATCCGACGAGGCGCGGTGGATCGGACGGCGGAGAAAGCGACAGTGCGGGTGGGGAGGACGTGGCAGCATCCGAGGCGCTGATGGCCGATCGGACGGTCACGGGGCACGAGCAGGGCGGGAATACGTGGAACGATCCGGGACGATCGCCACGGATCGGACGGCTACGGCGAGTGGAGGGGGTCGACGACGAGGTGGCGGCGCTATTCCGTCGGAGGTGGAGAAGATGACATGGTAGATGGCGGAGGAGCAAAAGATCGGGTTCGACTCGGTGCGGGTTCGGGGGAGGAGAACACGGGGAACTCAACGCAACCCAAAACACCGGCGGAGACTCACCGGCGAGGGAGAAAACGGCGGCGGAAGTCTTCGGCACGACGGCGAACTTCGGCAAGGTCATGCGGCGTACTGGAGAAGTCTCGTGAGGAGTGGAATGGGTCGGTAGGGGCGGCGCGAGGCGGCGAAACTCGGGACAGGTGCGGCGATGGCTTTAAATAGCCTCAGGCGGCGGAAAACGACACGGAAGCCAAGAACGACCGTGTGGCTAGGGTTACGGGCGACGGCGGCGGTACGGGCGATGTGGCGTGATCGGGGACGTTCATGCGGCAATGATCCGACGATGCAAAACGCGGGCGACGCACAACCGTTGGATCAAGATCCAACGATGAGGAAAAGAGTGAGTTAGGTTTAGGGTTTTGGCTGGGGTGCGACGTGGCACGACGCTAGCCTTCCACGACGCGACGATCCGGCGGTCCACAACGCGTGGCGTGCGGGCGGGCGATGGCCATTGGATCGAATCCGACGGCTGCGATCGACGTGAGCTAGGGTTTCGGCGCGGCGGGCTAGGCCGCACAGGAGATGGGCCGACGGGAAAGTGAATAGGAACGGGCCAAGAGAGAGAAATTCGGCCCGAGAAGAAAAAGGGATTGAAAATAAATTCCGAATTTAAGAAAAATCCAGAAAATTCGAATAAGAGCAAATAAATTCAACTAAATAGCAAATAAATTTAGAAAAATCTCCAAAAATACAGAAAAATTCCATAAAGTACAAGGAACCCAATAGAAATAGAAAAACTTTTATTTGAGGTATAGATTAGTCAAATTAAATCCTTTTGCTTTTGAAAAATTCAAATTAAGCTGGAATTAATTTGAATAAAAAATGCAACTGGTTCGATTTTGAAATTCAAACGCTAAGAAGCTCAAAATTGGAATGTTACAGGAGAGTACGCTTTCTCCCTATCTGGCAAAAAAGTGCCCTTGGAAGATTGTGTACTCAATGCTACCTGCAAGATCCCAACAATTTATTTCACTTACGAAATTATGGACTAATTGCATACAAAATTAGTAGTCAGATATCTTACCAAGCGTTGGCAGGCTTTCTTGTCTGCGGGCTTTGTAAAGGAGACGGTGCTAGAAGACGTGGCACTTGACCTTGCTCTCAACCAGTCTCTGGTGCTCTGGTCAACGACAGATACAAATGGCACGGAGGCCTCCTCGCCCTCCCTCTCCCGTTGTGCCTTCTTCCCCGTGTACCTAGTGGTGCCAAGTTTGTGGGGGTGCCAAGTCCTATACTAGAACCGTCCGTGATAGAACACTATCACAGAAAGTTATGAAATAGAACTATATATGATGTTGATTGTCACAGACCTTTCACTATTGAGGTACAACCTGAGTTTGGCCTTCTTGGCCTACTACATCTTCACAGGACCTACATGTATAATGTATAATCGATTGTGGATAATATATGCATAATGTATGTGGAATTGTAGATGAAGCAACATCAGTAAAAGAAAGAGAACTTTATTAAATAAATCAGGTGCATATATACACAAAGTTGTTTTGAATTTCGAGCGTCTCATTACAAACAACTCTATTATCCTACTCCACTTGCTTATTCTTTTGTATAAAAATTAGCCATTCACGATAATCAACGCATGTGTAGTTAGCTTCCTCGAGTTGTTCTTTTTGGACCGTGATGTTGTTTACGTAGGAGGCAACTCGTCAAATTGATTGTATTCTTCCTCATCTACTACATTCTCTACTCCGATAATTCTCCTTTTTCCCTGAAAAACTTCATGTCTCTTCTTGTTGGACTGGTCGATTACATAGAATACTTGAACAGCTTGGTTAGCGAGTATGAATAGTTCATCTTGGTATCCGACACGTGCGAGGTCAACAGTAGTGACACCGTACTTGTCAACCTTCATGTGCTGTAGGTGGATCCAATGGCACCGAAATAAGAGGATCTTGAATTGTACATAGTCGAACTCCCAAATCTCCTCTATAAACCCACAGTAGGAGCTCATACTGCTGTTCTAGTTTATGCTCTTTATATCCTGATCTCTCATGTAAAATGTGTACCCATTTAAATCGTATCATTTCCATGTTACAACTGTAAATGTTGGCCCTTTTGCCAACCATGTGAATGTATCACTTGATGAGGTTTCAGTGATGGGTCACTCCTTGATCTATCTATTGAACTGAAGGTTATGCTATCTAGTGATCCAAGACTCTTATCGCGTCGGATTCTCTTGCCGTAACTAGTGCTTATGCTCGTCGATGTACAGGGACACTACAGCCATGTGTTACAAAACTGTAAAATAAGCTTGAGCATAGGCAGCCGGATCAGGCGTGATTGCTTTCTTTCTAATGATCCCGATGCCCTGGAGCCTCCCCTTATGGCGAGATCGAGGCACATCTATTGGTTCGACCTGAGCTATGTAATCGACGTAGAACTCTACAACTTCTTTGATTGTATAACCTTCGATAATGCTACTCTCCGCCCGAGATCAATTCCGTACGTATGACTTGAGAATTCCCATATACCTCTCAAATGGGTACATGCTACGTAGGAACGCAGGGCCGCATATCTTTATCTCTATCACAAGGTGAATAATGAGATGGACCATGATATCGAAAAACACCGAAGAGAAATACATCTCAAGATTACATAGAGTCATCACCACCTCAGCCTGCAGAGCATCTAATGCTTCGGGATCGATGACTTTCTGAGCAATTGTGTTAAAGAAATAACACAACCTCGTGATTGTCTCCCGGGCATTCCGACAAAAATACTTCTAATTGCCACAGGGAGTATTTGTATCATCAGTACATGATAATCATGAGACTTCATGCCAGTTAATTTCAAATCTTGCATCGAAATACGTCTCCTCATGTTGGAGGAGTAACTGGACGGAACTTTTACACTATGTAAGTATTGTCACAGTTCAGTTCTCTCAACTTTAGACAAAGTGTAACAAGCAAGTTCGCAGTACGTTTAGTCTTTATCGGTCTCTTTCGGTGCTAACTCAAGTATTACGCCCAAATCGACCAAGTCAAACTATGCATTGATATTGTCCTTTGTTTTGCTTTTAATATTCAATAAGAGGCCAATTAAGCTATCACAGACATTCTTCTCTACGTGCATCACGTCGATGCAGTGTCAAACTTCTAGGTGCTCCCAATAAGGTAAGTTCTAAAATATTAATTTCTTCTTCCACATATTCTTCTCACGAGACCTCGATTTGCGTCCCTTTCCAAATGCGACATCCAAATTCTTAACCATGTCATGAACATCTATCCCACTTAAAGGCTTTAGAGCTGAACCATCTTCATTCGTTCTATCGAATTGTTTCTTCATCTTACGATATGGGTGATTCCTCCGAAGGAACCTATGGTGATGCATGTAAACAGTTTTGCATGAGTTATTCAGCCACACACTCTTGGTATTGCAAAAGCAGTAAGTGTAAGCTTTGGTTCTTTTTGTACTCTATCCTGATAGGTTATCAAGGGTAGGATAATCATTTATAGTACAAAACAAAAGGCAATGCAAAGTGAAGTTCTCTCATTTGTACGCATCCTATACCTGTACCCCCAGAACTTATAGTGTTTTCAAATCTTCCACCAATAGTGCTAGGTACACATCAATATCGTTTTCAGGTTATTTCGGTCTTTAGATAAGTACAGAAAACAAAATATACTTTCGCTTCACAGACAACCAAAGAGGAATGTTGTAGATACAGAGATTCACGGGCCAAGTACTATGCCAGTTGCTTATGTTACCGAAAGGATTTATTCTATCTGTACTCAATCCAAACCTTTTATTCCTTAAATCCACACCGAATTCTTGAAACCTCCTATCAATGTTTCTCCACTGGATGGAATCAGCAGAGTGTCTTAGCATTCCATCATTCTTACACTCCTCTGAGTGCCAATACAGTAGTTTTGCCTCATTTGGGTTCGCAAACAAACGCTTCAAACGAGGAATTACAGGCAGATACCATGCCGCCTTAGTAGGAGGTCCTTTTTTCACCTCAATGACGTCGCTGTCATCATCTGAATGACTCTTACGCTTGTACCGGTATGCGTTGCATATAGGATATACATGCAAGTTTGCGTACTCTTTGCGGTATAGGACATGCATGCATCCTTTCTACTTCTATTTCCAAAGGACAAAGAACCTTCTTAGCTTTGTAGGTGGTTGTCAGCAACTCATTTTCCTCTGGAAGCATGTCCGCCAATAAACGTAAAAGCGTTGTGAAACTCTTGTCAGACTAACCGTTGCTTGTCTTCAATTTTAGCAGTTTAAGTATGGATGACAACCTTGTGCATTTCGACTTGTAGCCTGGGAACAAAGGTTTCTCCGATTCCTCCATCAAGCCCCAGAATATACTATATTCTCTATCATCATGGTTCCCTTCTGCGTCGCACAACATCTGATTCAGATTATCATCCTGCAACCTATCCTCATCGGAACCACAATCGACATTATCATCCGGCATATCATTGACTTCGTTGACGATAATACTACATGCTTCCTATATACCCTGCTATTTACAGTGACTGGTCCAACATGTATACCCCTTTTGAAACCCCTCATAATCAAGTGTGCTTCGATCTGTGCAGAGTTTCGAAAACATCTTTAGATTCTCACGGTCAATGCATGAAAAATACATAAACTGCACTCCTCTATTAAACATATCCTCCTTGTAGCTCTTCTAAATGTAGAGATGCCATTAATGTACTCGGCACTTGTACGGTTCCCAGCATACATCCAGTTTCAGTCCATCTACGCTAAGCATATAGTATTTAATGTTAAATATTAAAGTACACTAGGTATCCATAAGCACACATTGTTAAATTATAACTACTTACTACCTTCCAACAAAATGAACAAATAGATCTACAAGCTAGATATCTAAACATAGTCTTTAAATTAATTCTTTCTTCACCAAACTAGCTACCTAAATCTTATATATAATAATGCAGTTAGATCCCAAGTAATATCTTTAATATAAAGCAATTAATTAGAACCCAAGACATTACTAACCTTAAATCACCAAGAATACATGGATTTAAAAGCTAGATCTATATGCAATATTCAAATTCTCTCCTTACTAAGCTAGTTCATAAATATAATGCAATTAAAACCCGTTACTACTCTTATATAGAAAAGAACACATAGATCTACAAGCTAGATCTAAAAAATCATCAAATTCTCTCCATACAAAGTTAGATCTTAAATATAATGCAATTAGAGTACCCTATTACTAATCTTAGATCACCAAAAGCAAATGGATCTTCAATCACCCTCCCAAAATCAATTGTCTTCTTTTACCAAATCGCCTAACAGCTACAACCAAATGAAAGATAGATCCTGAAACCCTAAAATAAACCAAGTGGCTCAGGCCTCTGTTATATATGGCTGGAGGTATCACAGACGGTTCTATTAATAAACCATCAGTAATAAACATAGAATCACAGATATTTTTATAATAAAACCGTCAGTGAAATATCATAGATGGTGATAACATCTAATACTATTACAAACAGTTTTACAATAAAAACCGTTTATGGTATTAATATATATCACTGACTGTTTATGAAGAATACTATCTGTGATGATATCACTGGCAGTTTCACAATAGAAACCGTCTATGATAAGACGTTGTCGGCTTATTCCGCCTAACAGGTCCGTGATCTACAGACCGGGTTTGGTTCGATAGGAGGCGTCTTTGTGGCTGGCTAACCCTAGAGACTCCCGCATGGTGAATTCTGGCGTCTATGAACTAGGGATGACACAGAGATTTTACCCAGGTTCAGACCCCCTTTGCCTTGGGTAATAGCCTTACTTCCTGCTAGATTGTTTAAAGAGTGTTTGAAACTGGTACAGTACAGAGCTTGGGAGTTACAAGTTCTTCCTTAGACTCTACTGCAGAACTCTTGCTTGTTCAACTCGTCCTCCCCCTTTCCCATGCACCAGAGGGCCCTTATATAGGCCGGGCTAACGGGAGTAGGTAAAAGGGGGGTCATCATGCTGATATTTATACATTTATTACTCCTTCTGTCTTTGTCCCTTCTCTCGGCCTCATTAAATGCCGACGATGGCCTCGCCCGTCCGCCTGCAGACGTGACCTCTCTTGACGGGTAGGTGAGAGGTGTCGAGGAATGGGCTTGTTGCGTAAATCTCGCAGATTGATAGGCTCGACACGGCGAAAGCTGCGCCGTCTGCACGGTGACGATAGGGAAGGAGACTTCAAGGTGAAGCTACTCGCACCACCTTTTTGCCTTGCGGCGGGCGCAGAGGCGCCTCGCCACCGCCGCCGGGCGCCACGTGGGCGGCAAGGCTGCGCGGGCGTGTTTCGCCGCTAGGCCGCCACGTGGATCGAAGGCCGGCGCCACGTGGTCGGCACCTAGCCGTGGGCGTGTTTCGCCGCCCGCCCGCCTAAGTCGCCACGTGGTTCGGGCGCCGCGGCGGCGGCGTGCTCGCCCACTGCCGCCGGCGCCACGTGGCGGCTTTGCCGGCGCGGACGTGTTTCGCCGCTTCGCCCACCAAAGCCGCCACGTGGTTCGACGCCGGGCGAAAGCAGGCGTGTTTCGCCACCGCCGCCGGCACCACGGGGGCAAGCACCTGGCGGGGGCGTGCGCCTCGCCGTCGTCCGCCAAAGCCGCCACGTGGTCTGGCGCCGGCGGCGAGCCCACCACCGCGTGGGCGGCTTAAGATCGACCGGCGGGCGTGCTTTCGCCGCTCGTCGCCCGCCGCCACGTAGGAGGGCTTTATGCGTCGGAGAGGGTACCTCAGCGCGAAGTACGCTGACAGACGTCTAATATAAATCTTTTTGTAGCAGTGTGATTTGCAATGAACGATACGTAGATGATCCCAATGGTCTATGCACTTCTTTTGATACAAAGTTGGAATGGTTCTTTATGATATTTCGCAACAACGTGCGGGAATTCAGCTAGTATATATCAGTAAACGCTTGCACTCGTGCGTTCGATCATCACGCCTGTCCACAGTAAGAAACCACCCCCTCACACATTTTCTCCCTACTACCAGTAACTAAAAGTCTAAAATACAACAGGGTTGCCTAATTTTACAACTAAGAAACGATAAGGCTAAGAGATGACAAAAACTATGGGGTCAACCTTGCAAGATGGTTCCTCAACGTCTAAGCACAGATAGGCCCTCATGA
Source organism: Guadua angustifolia (assembly GCA_036346375.1). Taxonomy (NCBI): domain Eukaryota; kingdom Viridiplantae; phylum Streptophyta; class Magnoliopsida; order Poales; family Poaceae; genus Guadua; species Guadua angustifolia. The sequence goes on from CM070502.1 coordinate 14,026,640, forward strand.
GTCAGGAGTAAGGTGACAACATCACGCAGGCCTCTCACCATCTGATACAACAGGCTTCTGCGATGTAGTGCTTTGATCAACATCTATAGGTGCGCTTGCTCTGGGAGGTGATGGCGGCTGCACCTCAACATCGGGATAAGCAGCCTTGTACCTTGCCCTCAACCCTTCATCGACAAGCCTTACTCCATTTAACTGGTTACCCAAAGAAAGCCATCTGAGCAAAAAATGTAAAAGGTAAGTACGTTAGCATCTAGTCTGAATGCAAATGAAAACTTAGGAGGGAAGGGGCCAATAACTAGTGCGCACCCAGCTTGAGTATTATGCATTCTTGCAAAAAGTTCCAGCTTCCTTGTCCTTGGGCTTATCCGTTCTAGCATGGGGTACATCTGCACAACAAAACAGATTTCGAAGCATGCATACTATTCGTGAAATGAGATCAATCAGAAGAAAATAAAATCTAAGGTTTTTCAGCTGTGTGGTTTTTATTAGAAATGAGTAAATGCATGTTTATTGCAGGAAAGGCAAAACCGTTATGAATCTCTAGGTAGAAACAGCATTCAGGCAATGCTTTTGTAAGCCACATCTAGCTACACAGAAGCAACTAAAGAGGCATCACTTGTTCTGCACCAACTAGCATGAACCATTGACCTGGGTGTATTACCTCATCAGGTTTTCTGCTTGTTTCACGGACTTCGGCAACAATAACATCAGTGTCTATGTTTCTGTTCACCAAAGGGTTTCCTTTTATTCCAACAAGACAATGTTCTTTACTGTGATTCAACCAATGGCCAGTGCGGCCTGTTCGAATAATACGTTGAAGTTGATTGGTCTTCACCCAAATAATTTCCTCAACACGCTTGTAACCCCAGAGCTCCAAACTGAAGAATAAAAAGGAGTTATAGTGGACCACTAAAAAAACTGTATTCCAAAAATGCAGAAACTCTTATATTCAGAGAAAATAAAATAAAATTGCACCCTGGACAGTGGACACTAAAGAGTAAAGAAAGAATATATAAAAAAATGCAGAATATGATGGCACATATCATTTGTCAGGTTACAAGCATGAAGCATGAACAAAAGCCATTCAATTGTCCATAGATTTCATGGGAGTAAAAAACATTTTAAGTGCTAAATAATTCTTCATTCCCCAGGCAACATTGCTGACGAAAAAAAATGGTTTGAAAACTTACCACTCCCGACCAAGTTCCATGGCACGGCCAGTGACCCATAGGAAAATCAAACCATCAGTTTGTAAAGCTGGAACATTAAGAGTCCTCATTTCATCGTCACCCATTGTGCCATATGGCAGTTCCATATGAATATCCCAAGGGGGGTCAGCCATAATTACTCCAAACTGTCCTAAGATGTCCATTCTGAAGTTTCGAATGTCACAGTTTATCCATTGAGCTTCTCCAAGCTCTATTTCTGAACAATATTCAGCTCTCTGGGGCTTTATTTGCCTAAGGGGAGCAAGGGCACCGGCCATCATTGGAGGTATATCTGGTGTTTGATCAAGCTCGTAGTGGACATACTTGCAAGTCTACAAAATTGTAGGATACATGTAAGATACAAACAGGTGCATGACAAGAGATTAAAACAAAAGGCTGTATGCCTGTATGGCCAACCTTTGTGTGACGGCAAGTGTCCAGAAAAGAGCAATCTCCAAGGTTTGTATCAGTATGTGGAGCAATAATACGGCGAAAGTGAACCTGCTCAAAGGGAAAGAAAAGGTTGCATAGTGACTATCATTAATAGCTAAAAACCATGTACCAAAACAAATAAAGTATTCAAGCATAGTACCATGAAAAAATATACAAAGATTTTAAAATGAAGAGATCATATGACATTATATTGGCATCGGTGAACTCAACAAATATTTAACAACTATCTTATTTTTCAAGTCAGCCATGTGTTGAGGACAACTCAAGAAACAAAACACACGAGAGGCGACCGTTGGGCCAAGGGGGCAAGGAGTCCAACCCCAGATCTAGGGCCTTGCCCCCACCACCGCCACCCTCCTGCTCCCTCGCCGCCTTCCATCCATGCCCGCTTCTCCTCGCCACCACCGCCCTCCACTCGAGCCTACCTCACCTTGCCGTCAGCCATTGTTCCAGCGCCGGTGTGCACCCTCGCCGCTGCAGCCCCCACACTCCCACACCGGCAACATCCAGTTGTGCCTCCCGTCATCTCCTTCGCTTGGGGGCTGACCACCCAACACTCGACTTCCACACCAGCCGATGAGCCACGCCGGCAGTCAGCCACCACGCCACCAACATCCTGTTCGCTCCACCCGCAGCCACCCAGGAACTCCCTGCGACATCCCATCCTTTGTCTCTCCATCCATGCCCTTCAAGTGCTCAATGAATTGCCCTGATCAAGTTTCAGCATGGTCAACTTGGGAGGAGCGATGCTTGAGGATGAAGATGGTGGATGGATTCAGGTTTGCAGAAAAGGACGACAAAGCTCTTCATCGGCTTCTCCTCTGCAGCCTTCGCAAGTGCACAAGATGACTTCCAAGGTTCCACAGCCACCTTCCCGACTTACTGGCAGGTGCTTCAATTGATTCTCTACAGGACATAGAGTGGCAGATTGCAGGGATCCTCTCTGCTGTCTTCACTGCTGGGGCTTTGGTCATTTTGCCTGTTGGTGTCCTCGGAGTGGTCGCCCCTGCTTATACCGCTGGTCTGTTGCCAATGCCATGCGCTCTACCACCGCCTCCTTCATGTAAAGCTTCTTATTGTCCCTTGAAGCAGAGAGCAGCATTCCTTCCAGATGGGGTTTCAACCCTAGGGGGTGGCTTCCTTCCCGGAAAGAATGAAGCCTCCCCCACAAGACGGTGCTTGGTGTCTGTGTCTTTCGATGGACTTTATTCACCGATCTCTGCAGCAGATGTTGCTCATGCAGTCTGTGACAAGCTTCACATCCCGCTTGACGCGTCACTGTGGTGGTCTTTTAAAACCAGGGCATCGGCGGAAGTGCTGTTGATCGCACCCCTTTGGGGTCTTGTTTCCCCATCAGTGCTAGTGAATTAGTTCATAAATCTCCTCTCGACATTGCCAATCCACATCTTCATACGGATGACCTAGCAATCTAGCATCATCTAAATTGGAGGGTGTAAATTGGAGGGTGAGACAGTAGCACCACTAACCAAGCAACAACCAGAGTTGATCCCTCCGGTAGTTCCTTGCAAGCGAGCGCATTCTGAAGATGAGGCTTTCTTGGGGGATTCAAACGTAGGTGACCCAAAACCCCAGGAGGATGCTTCCATGTTGGAGCTTATAGTACCCATCAGGGATGTTAAATCTGATGCTGCCTTAATTGCTGACGAAGAGGTTTTGGACAAGGTGAACGCTTTGGAGAGTGCCATTGCAGTGGATTGTTCTTTTCAGCCTCTCGCGTTCTCAAGCCAGCAAGAATTGCCTAGCAGTTATCTTCAGCACAAGGAGCAAACATTCGAGCAACCAGCAGATTCCAGCCCTACGCTGGATCCTCCTCCCAATTTGAAGCGTTCAAGGATTAAGCCATCATCTCAGGAGCTTGCCTCACATACGTCACTTCCACGTCTGACTTCCAAAGCTAGAGTGAGAAAGAGCAATGTAAAGTTGCTGAAGAACTTGGGCATTATTAGGAAGGATGGCAAGACTGATGAAGTTGTGATAGAGGGCTACGCGAAGCGCTTAAAGGGGATGTTCTCACACTGTTCTTTAAAATTCCTTGCATGCTCAGATGGTGCCTTATGGGACGTTGTTGCTGGTATTTCTAAGGCGGTAACTTAGACTTTATTATCCTTCGAGGTAGTTGCCTTTTTTAGGGAGTAGCTGGGTTTAGTCCTTGGTCTCTTGGTGTTTGTTGTAGCATGGCTGGTGTTTGGTGTTTTCTTTTGGTTGAGTCCTTTGGGATGGGTGTTTTAAGGCTTATGGTGTCTCCCCTCTGGGGATCGGTGTTTGTCTTGTCTTCTTGAAATGAATGGCAGAGGTCCTGCCCTTGGTATTTAAAAAAATACAGCCATGTGTTGAGTAAGAACTAATTTAACTTGCTTCACCATATATAAAAATTCTATTTGCTTTGCCAAAATCATTTGCCAGAAAGTGCAAAAAAAAAGCAGCTATGATTATACCCTCCCAGATCAGTCTGAATTTTGCGAAACAGAAAGATGCTAAAGAATAAATTTCACATAATATGTTAATTAACTAGATAACTCCAGTTTTACAGGAAGAATAATTGTGGGTAAGGAAGTAATTGCATTAAATATACCAGGTGGATTTTTCCTTAAAAGCAAAAAAAATGAGGAAGTATACACTAAGTAGGCAAAATGAGTGTAAGAACATCAATGATGACCTTATCACAGGCAACAAAGGAACCAGATTGGCGTCGGCAATCTTCTTTAGTTAAATTGGTGCAGTACTCCTTTAGCTGGGAACCACCCTTTGTTTTAAACTGCCAGAACACAAAACAAAGGTTCACAAAAAGAGATGTCAATTAAACAGTGAAAGATATGTCAGCCAAAATTGAATAATTTAGTCTGAATCATAGGATAACTTAATATGTAAAAATCATTAGACGTTAATGGTTTTGCAAAGTTGATAATACATAGATGATGCTGGAAGTGTTTAACAACATAAAACAATGTTGCTTTGTCTTTCAAATTAATCCGGTGCAGCAACTAAATCAATTTATTTTATCTCACAAGAAAAACTAAAGCACTCTATGATTAAATTGTCTAGCATAGCAGACCACCCGCGGTTATCACACTATAATTTCAACACTAACAATGCCTAAGGAAACCAATTCATTTTACTACTGCGAGACTAACAGTATAAGAACTCTTCACCAACACCGAACGGTTCAACTCCAAAGCACCTCAAACTACATCCAACAGCAGCACTAGCAATCAGGGGGTGAAGAAAAAGCAAACCTTTGCTGCTACAGCGGTCTCCCTTGCAGTGGGCCGGTGAATGAGATCCAGCAGCTCCTCCCCAGTCTTCGTGTTCTGCTTCTCTCTATATGTCTTCTTATTCAGCAGCACCTCCAGGTCCTTTAAGTCGTCCTCCTCGGTCCTCTGCTTCTGCTGGGTCGGGCTAGGCCCCAAACCCCCGCCCATTGGGATAACTCCGCTTGGTCCCATGGACGGCCGCTGCAGCGGCATCAACCCAGGTGGCATCCTCTGCATCCCCGGCGTCGCCAGGCCCCTGGGCCGTGGGAACATCGGTGGCATTGAGTGCGCCCACATATCCTGCGGCGGCGGCGGCTGCTGCTGCTGCTGCTGCGGTGGTATTGGTATGATTGCACTGTTAGTATCGGTCTCAGAGGAGGCTGGCTGTGGAGTGGGCGGAGGTTGGAGTGGCGACAAAGTGGCGGATTCCCGTAGCTCTTTGAGGAGCTTGCTCCGGTCGATGGCCCAGACCATCGTCATCTGCTTGCCCCCAATCATGGCCTCCTCGATCTGCACGCCGCCGCCGTCCTCCGCTATGCGGCGGAGGGCAAGGGCTACAGCGGCGGGAGCGGAGCCTCCGAGCTCCGCCGCTAGGTTAGAGAGAGCCGCCCGCTCGGCCTCGCTGGCAGGCGAGGATTCGTTCTGCAGGCGGCGCGCCAGCGCGGCGGCGTCGATCTCCGCGAAGGGGACGAGCTGGAGGAGGCAGCTGGCGACCATGGTACGTACGGCGTCGACGCCACCTGGAGCAGCGCCGCCCGCGGCGGCGGCCGGGGAGGATCCCGGCGAGGTCTTGCGGCGGGTGGAACGAGCTGGGTCGGGGGCGGCGCGGCGGTGGTGGGGCTTGAGGTTGGGGTGGTTCTGGGCGTGGCTGGCGTTGGGGTTCGGGGTGGGGACGAAGGGGCGGCCGTTGTAGGCGGCGATGAGGCGGAGGGAGCTGTCGAGGGAGGGGACCAGGTCCGGGACAAGGCGCTGAAGGGAGGCGACGAGGCCAAGCTGCGCCTCGCGGCGGAAGGCGATGGCCTCCTCCAGGCTCCTGCACTGCTCGCGCATGGTGGCGAGGTCGTCCCCGCCGCCGCCTCCGGGGGCGACGTCGGCCTGGGTCTCCATTGCTGGTGGTAGAGAGGTCGAGCGATATGGGACTTCGGTTCGAGCTTGATGCGGTGATTGTCAGCAGCTGAAACGTACAGCCTGATGGGCTTGATTAGGCCTAGCCTGGTCAAATCTGTTAGATAGCTCGGGTCAGCCTGCTCGCGGGAGCCTGCAACTATACTGGTCGCCAGAGTTTGTATCGTCTTAACCTGGCTCTGGAGAAACAGTTATGGAGTTCGTTTCCATGATTGTAACAGCGAATATTTTATGCATCGTGCTAGTCTGGCTTCGCACCGCGCGTAGACAACCAAACAACCATCTTGCATGCATGAGTACAGGCTCACACGATACAACGAGCAACCAAACGCTGATTCCCTGACTCACACGAGTCTGACCGTGTGAAACCAAGCAACAAAACAGCCTCCAGCTGATTTCTGTTAGAATAGCGACGCGCAAAATATATGAAGAAAATCAAACCACAAAGAACAAGAGACACAGATTTAACGTAAAAAACCCATGCGGGAAAAAATCACGGACGCTGGCTAGCAAGAACTTCACTATTTTATAGAGAAATTATAAAACACTGGGAACAAATCGCCCCAAACGACTTACAAGAAATATATAGATAATGATGACTTAGTTCAATAATTTAACTTTAAATTTGGATCATAATTTAACAATTTCGGCGGCACGGACGGCGCCGAATGATCGAGGAGGAGCGGCGCGTGGCCCAACCCAATTCCAGTGGCAGCGTCGGCGCCGATTTGAGCCAGTTTGGCATTTGTGCGACCTGATCGGCTCCGGCGATTGGTATTTGAAAAGTTATGGGGCTGTTTGGTTACCTTCTCATCCCAGCCTGGCTCGTACAAGTCAGCCAGGCTGGTGAGAGTCAGGTTGCGTAAATGCAAAGAGATAGTGTTTGATTGAGTGCATGAGTTGAGCCAGGCTGTGAGAAGAATGTGGAGAATGTGTTTAGTTGACTGTTTATGTGCCTCTCCATACCTTGCATGCACCCCAGTTTGCATCCCACCAGCTAGACCCATAGGAAACGACCAAAATCTACGTTTCCCACAGCCTGGCTCAACTCATGCAATTGCATCTCGGGGGACAGGCTCAACCCCTCATGCAGCCAACCAAACAAGTGTCTTTTGTATCTGTAGATACAATTCTTTTTAGATGCGACCAACCAAACAGCCCATATGGAACCGTGTATGGTTTCCCTGCAAGCTATGGGACAGCCGGACAGGAATGGCCGTTCAAACGTGCCACTGTAACACATATGACAAAGCACGCTTTCGACTGTAATAGCTCATGAGCGATCCACTGTTGCTTATCCTTCGTCTCGCTCTCTCCACTTAGGCTTTTGATGCGAGTGCATCGACCGGTATGCAGATGCAACCGACGTGCAGAGCACTGCGAGCAAGTGCCCCTCCTCCAATCTCCATGTCGCTCCTCCTCCCTGGTGGAGCCATCTCCGACACCTCTCCTGAGTCTCCTCCCTAGCTCCACCCCTAGACCTACCTCTTAGAGCCGCTACAGATGTGTTCAGATCCGTTTCCCTCTATCCTTTTTGTTCCTTCGCTTGATTGGTTTGCCAAAATTTAGTGAATTTGTTCAGCAAAGAAAATTTCTGTTCACCATTTCACTTTGTTGTTCGGCCAAATTCCATATCAATATATAGCTTATAGTTGCTGTGGAATTTATGGATTATTTTCTTAGCGAAACATTCAATTTATCAGTTGTGGGCATTACTGGATAGACATGTGCTGCTTTTGGTTACTTGCTAGTGCAAAAAATTGCATAACCAATGTTTAATCACTCTACAAGGTTAAAAGGATTAAGACATAACAACAGGTTTAACATTCGGGTACATCTAATCATGTCATTCCAAATTAACTCCTTTTCTAGTTTTCTAAAATACTAAAAAATAATGCGGTACGAAAATATTACACATACTGTAGCGAAACTGGGTTCAAAATGTTCAAGGGTGTAGCTTGCCTTGTGGGGTCGAGGGTTCTCCTAGAGGGAAGTAGTCGAAATCGCGTCTAGTCCCGAACGGCTCCTGCTCCTGGTACAGCTCCGGGTACTGCTCCTGCTCCAAGAATTGCTCTAAGGGTTGCTCTAACGTCAAATCTAGCGCGAGAAAACACACCAATAAATAAACGAATATGTCGACAATTCGGGACAGGGTCCCCCGCCGAGCTTACTTGTTGAATGAGGGATCAACTTAGGGCCCCTTTTCCACAAGGGTTGTACGTCTGAGAGTTTGCCGAGCAATAGAACAGGGTACACGGGACAATCGGAAGGCACGGGAGGTCGTTTTTATCTGGTTCGGGCCTCTCGCGAGGGAGATAATAACCCTACGTCCAGTGGTTGCACTAGCATGCGAAAGTGGGTTACAATACGCTTGCTCGGGGGGCCCTGAACGATCCTAAAGACTCCCGTGGGCAAGCGACGTGTGTAAGTGTGTATGTAGTACAGAAGGTCCAACCATCAATCCGTCGTGGGAGGGGGTATTTATAGGGAATTACAGGAGATAAATCATTTATTACAGGGGGCACGCATCGAGAGGACGTGGCGGCAGATGGCGCGCCACCGCCGGGTACCACGCGGCGGTACAATGAAGCGCTTGACCAAGGCGGCGCGGACCGTGGCAGCGCGGATCCCGGGCGTGCGATCCCTCGAGCCGCTGCGCATTTAATGCCACGTCGTCTTCGTGAATTGCGCCCAGTCTTTTGGTCGATCCTGGGGCTCTTCTTCGGTCTTGGTCACTAGTCAAGACTCTCCGAAAGCAAGCATGCTCGGGGGCTAAATTGACAAAGGACGAGGTGGGCCTGCAGGCCGGGCTGTCCGGAGACCTTCCTTGGGGACAACGTCCAGGGGAAACATGGTCGGTCGCCGCCGGCGTCGGTACGATGGTCGTTTCACGGAATTTCCCAATCCCCGACAGCTAGCCCCCGAGGCTTAAGGGGGAAGTTGCTCGACCGAGCCTTCGCCTTAAGCCTCTAGACTCATAGGGAGGATTGGGACTTTGCAGCGAAAAACTACTGCAGCATCCGAGCAACATTGGCTCGGGGAAGAGGATCTTGCAGCGAAGAGCCACTGCGGCATCCGAGCGGCACGGCTCGGGGACAAGGGTCTCGCAGCGAAGAGCTACCGCGGCATCCGAGTAGCCTGGCTCGGGGACGAGGATCTTGCAGCGAAGAGCTACCGCGGCATCCGAGCAACACGGCTCGGGGACGAGGGTCTCGCAGCGAAGAGCCACTGTGGCATCCGAGCGGTACGGCTCGGGGACGAGGGTCTCGCAGCGAAGAGCTACCGCGGCATCCGAGTAGCATGGCTCGGGGACAAGGGTCTCGCAGCGAAGAGCTACTGCGGCATCCGAGCGGCACGGCTCGGGGACGAGGGTCTCGCAGTGAAGAGCTGCCGCGACATCCGAGTAGCATGGCTCGGGGACGAGGATCTTGCAGCGAAGAGCTACCACGGCATCCGAGCAACACGGCTCGGGGACGAGGGTCTAGCAGCGAAGAGCCACTGCGGCATCCGAGCGGCACGGCTCGGGGACGAGGGTCTCGCAGCGAAGAGCTACCGCGGCATCCGAGTAGCATGGCTCGAGGACGAGGATCTCGCAGCGAAGAGCTACTGCGGCATCCGAGCAACACGGCTCGGGGACGAGGGTTTCGCAGCGAAGAGCTACTACGGCATCCGAGCAGCAGGGCTCGGGGATCTCGCAGCGAAGAGCTACTGCGGCATCCGAGCAACACGGCTCGGGGACGAAGATCTCGCGGCAAGAGTTATCGCGCACCCGAGCAACACGGCTCGGGACGAGGGTCTCGCGGCAAGAGCTACCGCGCATCCGAGTAGCATGGCTCGGGACGAGGATCTCGCAGCCAAGAGCTATCGCGCATCCGAGCAACACGGCTCGGGACGAGGGTCTCGCGGCAAGAGCTATCGCGCATCCGGCGGCGAGGCTCGGGATCTCGCGGCGAAGAGCTATGCGGCATCCGAGCGGCGCAGGCTCGGGGATCTCACAGCGAAGAGCTACTGCGGCATCCGAGCAACACGGCTCGGGGACGAAGATCTCGCAGCGAAGAGCTACCGCAGCATCCGAGCAGTAGGGCTCGGGGATCGAGGATCTCGCAGCGAAGAGCTACCGCAGCATCCGAGCAGCAGGGCTCGGGGATCGAGGGTCTCGCAAGCGAAGACTATGCGCGCATCCGAAAGCAAAGACGGCTCGGGACGAGGGTCTCACTGGCAAGAGCTATCGCGCATCCGAAAGCGCAGGGCTCGGGGATCTCGCAGCGAAGAGCTACTGCGGCATCCGAGCTACACGGCTCGGGGACGAAGATCTCGAGCGAAGAGCTACCGCGGCATCCGAGCAGCAAGGCTCGGGGATCTCGCAGCGAAGAGCTACTGTGGCATCCGAGCAACACGGCTCGGGGACGAAGATCTCACAGCGAAGAGCTACTGCGGCACCCGAGCAACACGGCTCGGGGACGAGGGTCTCGCAGCGAAGAGCTACCGCGGCATCCGAGCAACACGGCTCGGGGACGAGGGTCTACCGCTGACATCGCGAGCAACACGGCTCGGGAAGAGCTACCGCGGCATCAAGCGGCAGGCTCGGGGATCTCGCAATAAGAGCTACCGCGACATCCAAAGCAACACGGCTCGAGGACGAAGATCTCGCAGCGAAAGAGTTATGCGGCACCCGAGCGGCGCAGGCTCGGGATCTTGCAATAAACGACTACTACGGCATCCGAAAGCGCAGGCTCGGGATCTCCAATAAGAGCTGCTGCGGTATCCGACCAAAATGGCTCAGGGATCTCGCAGCGAAGAGCTACAGCGGCATCCCAAGCATGAGTCAAATGCTTGAGGAACTGACAGACGAGACATGCTCGAACTGCCGCATCCTGGACATGGACTAGACACCCAGGGGAACTAACTAGCTGGTCATGAGAGGACTCATGCCGCTGCGTCCCAAGCATGAGTCAAATGCTTGAGGAACTGACAGACGAGACATGCTCGAATCGCCAAGATCTCGAACATGGACTAGACGTCCATGGAACTAACTAGCGGAAGAGACCCGCGCCCGGCGGGCGTGCCAGCAGGAACACGGATAGCCCCGAGCGTAAACGCTGCGTTTCGGGAAGAGACTTCGCGCCCGAGCGAAGGACGTGCTCGGCGTGGAACATGGACAGTCCCCGAGCGAAACGCGTGCTCGGGAAGAGACTCGCGCCAACGGCGACATGCTTTGCGGAACATGGATGACCCGAGCGAAACGCTGTGCTCGGAAAAGAGACTCGCGCGCCGAGCGAAGGACATACTCGGTAGCGGAACATGGGCGGCCCGAAGCGTAAACGCGTGCTCGGGGGAAGAGACTCGCGCCCGAGCGAAGGACGTGCTCAACGCGGAACATGGTCTCGGTGTGGCCTTCCGGATCAGTCACACCGGCCACGCCTTCGTCGGCGTAGCACACGTCGTCGTCCTCCACGTCGCCGAAGACGCAGAGGTCTCGATTGACTTGAGAATTCGGCATCCTCAGGGATTCCTCGCGAAAGGACTAAGTCCATCCCCACGGTCGGCGCCAGCTGTCGACGATTCGGGACAGGGTCCCCCGCCGAGCTTACTTGTTGAATGAGGGATCAACTTGGGGCCCCTTTTCCGCAAGGGTTGTATGTCTGAGAGTTTGCCGAGCAATGGAACAGGGTACACGGGACAATCGGAAGGCACGGGAGGTCGTTTTTATCTGGTTCGGGCCTCTCGCGGGGGAGATAATAACCCTACGTCCAGTGGTTGCACTAGCATGCGAAAGTGGGTTACAATGCGCTTGCTCGGGGCCCCGAACGATCCTAAAGACTCCGTGGGCAAGCGGCGTGTGTAAGTGTGTATGTAGTATGAAGGTCCAACCTCAATCCGTCGTGGAGGGGTATTTATAGGGAATTACAGAGATAAATCATTTATTACAGGGGCGTTAGCATCAGAGGACGAGGCGGTCACGATGGCGCGCCACCGCCGGTACCACGTGGCGTACAATGCAAGCGCAGACCAGGCGGCGCGGATCCCGGCGGCGATCCCTCGGCCATTGCAAGATTTAATGCCACGTCGTCTTCGTGAATTGCGCCCGATCTTTTGGTCGATCACAGGGCTCTTCTTCGGTCTTGGTCGCTAGTCAAGACTCTCCCGAGCAAGCATGCTCGGGGGCTAACTTGACAAAGGACGAGGTGGGCCTGCAGGCCGGGCTGTCCGGAGACCTTCCTTGGGGACAACGTCCAGGGGAAACATGGTCGGCTGCTGGCCAGCCGTCGGGGTACGATGGTCGTCTATGGGAATTTCCCAATCCCCGACAGAATAAAAACAACCAAGAGAGAGAAAATAGAAAAAGAATGAGAGAGAAAATGGCCTGCATGGGTGGAGGGGCATTTTGGGAATTTTGGAAATTTTAGGGACTAGACTTGGCGGAAAAGAGATCATTTTTGAACTCAGCGGCTCGAACTGATCAAAAATATATATTTTTGGATTTTTGGGAATTTTTGGGATTTTTGGGAATTTTCCTGAATTTTTAATTGATTTTCGGATTTTTAAAAAAAGAAATTAAATCCAAAAAAGAATTAAAAATCCAGAAATAGAATCTGGGCAAGATAAGAATCCAATTCACATCAGGCGATAGCGAGAGACACATGACACGCGGAGGCCAAGACGGCCAATCAAGAATTGGCCTACCAATGGATAGCTCGGCCACCGACGGTGGGGCCACGGCTCTGGGAGGCTGATTGACGGACCTAGATGACAGAGAGGGAGAAATCGGGCTTGGGAGAGGGGGAGAGAAGAGGGAGTGTCCCATGAGGTTCTGCTGGCAAGGTGGTATAAGGCCAGATGGCGATCGTGGCGGAGGAAGTGAGGAGACACGGTAACAAAGAAGCGGCAAGACAATAAGCGACTTCAAGGGAAAAGCCAAGGCGGCACGGCGGAGACAGAGCGTGTCGCCTTGTGTCGGGGAGATGAGGGGGGAGGGGGGCATGGGCAAGCCGGGTTGCGAGGAGGAGCCGGGTCGAGGCGCACGAGGAGGGAGCTGGGCTGAAGGCTCACGGCGCGAGGTGGCCTGAGGAGAAAATGGAAACGGGTCGGGAAGGGAAAAAGAAACGGGCCGAGCCCAAGGAAACGGGAAAAAGCAGAAATCCAAAAAAGAATGCGGGAAAAACTGGGACTTCCCCAAAAAGCAAAGGGATCAAAATAAACTCAAATAAATTTTAAAAAATTGGGAAAATTCCGAATAAATCCAAATAAATCAAATAAGCTCTTTTTGAAATTTTTGGGGTATTTCAGTTATCCATAGTTTGTTTTGCAACTTCAGCTTCCTTGCACTCTTATGTTGAAATATGCTTTCTTGAAAGCTTTGTTATTGTCTTTTCTTCAGTACAATGGTCGTGCAAATAGTCATAGCTCTGAATACTCAGAACCATGTGATATGAAAGTTGTAGCAAAGGAAAGAAAAGTATGTTCTAAGATATCAGAAATTGAAAATTCAGGTGATGCGGTAACAAATGGGAAGGGCAATGCTTAAGAATCAACTAGTTAGTAGAAATTCTATTTTACAACTTTTGAGCAGTATTAGATCTAGAGGTGTCATTGTGAATGGTCCAATCACCTGTCTGTTTCTGATCTTGTGCATTTTGTGGCACCATAATAGGCGGCATTGGAAAAGATTTTAGTTCACCTCACTCCAATACAAGTGAAAATGTTGGCAGACCTTCAAATCTCTCACTTGTTAAGCTACGAAGATGTGGCTTGCGTTTCTTTTCATTCGCTAGTGGGGCCTTCATGTTGTTCAGATGCTTACTGAAATGTTTCAGTCACTGAGATCTGGGAAGCTTAAATATCCGCAGTATGTTTTCAACTTTTGTTATTAGAAGTTGAGTTATCACTTATTAGCTTGGACATATGGCATTATCGTATTCAAGTGTTGGGAATGAATCAATGTTCCCACATGCTCAATATTTTTCTAGACTTGTCTGGAACTGCTAAGGATTCTAGCTCATGACACTTCTTCTACATCATTTTCTTGACAAGATTGTCACCTTGATTCTGTTTTCAACCTCAAACATTGTTGATTTAGATCCTATTTAGTGATTCTGTGCACCATGTTCCCACTTGCTTGCTTCTTTCTGTTCATTCGCTGAATGATACATAGTGTAGACCAGAGTATTAGAAAAGCAAAAGAAGATGGTGATTTGGGGCTAAACATACCACCTTTTATATTGCTAGATTTGCATCAAGGCAATTTGATTTATGCAACTTGTGTTACCACTCTTTTATTCAAGAAGTGGGGGCAGGACTGCGACTTTCTTCCAACCAATCCATATGTCATACAGTGAAGGAGATGACCCTAGGCCAGTTCATATAGTTAAGCTCTAGTGGCAATGAAGAAGTTCAGTATCTATTTCAGAATTGAGCTAATGTTTCCCAATGGTCTTGTCATGAGAACCTAAGTTTACAAGTTTACTAAATTATTAAACTTTGAATGGACAGATGGTGTCACCACACATTTCCTATTAAGGAAACTAGTATTCTATCAGAAACAGAACTGCATGCCACTGTGCCAAGTTATTCTGTGACTTCTTAAGCAGTAAGGAAGACCAAGATGAGCCGATCAAGGTAGATAAGTTTGCACTACCTATATCGTTTAACTATTTAGATTAGTTTATGAATAAAGTTAAATTCATATTTTTTTCATATCCAGCGTACCTTTACTATTGCAGATCTCATATACTGTTTTCATGTGCTGATTTAAAATTGCCTCCTGCATTTTGTTTAGTTAGTTAATATGATAATATTATGCACAATTGCTTTATTATCCATTTCCATCATCCTTCATTATTACCCATTAAAATAACTGCATCCTTGGGACTGATTATGATTTCATTATTTTGAAGAATGGCATTATCTTTAGTGTTGGCAACATCATCTCATGGAAATGTATTGACCAAATTATACTATTCATATGTAATACTGAGTTGAGTATAAATGTTAACCTATGATAAAATTTGCAGTTGGGTATAATAGAAGAGGCATTGATGAGACAGAAATGAAGGCGCAGAGAATGACAGTAAAAGGCTCAAATGAACAAGCTTTGATGGACAGGGAACAATGTTTCCAGGTTATTGCTGCTGCTGTCAAATCAGTTGCTGAGAACTCAATTGTGGATCTCAGGTCTCCTGAGGTAACCTTGAACAAACCTCGCAATAATTTGTTACAGTTTGGCAAAGTTACTGGTCAGCTAACGGGAGGATTCAAAGCACCATATTCTATAAGAATTCAAATTGGAAAAAACAAAGTTTTTAATGCTGACTAGTGGAACTAAGGTCTTCTTTTCCATTCCATTATGATGAGAACTGATCTTAGTTTGGTCAGGTATTGACATCTGACATACTACAATTTTAGCACGATTACATTGGATGCAACATATGTGTCTCCCTATTTATTTTTGATTCAACTGACGGAGACTAGCAAATCAATCCTTTTGAAGCACTCAGCTTTCAGACAAGTCTTCAGACTGCCATGTTTTAGCTTACCTTTGCCTGCCAACGCTAGAAAAGCTAGCTTCCTTGTTTGTGGTACCAGGAATGTGTCATTTTGATCAAGGAGTCTGGAACTCCATGCTGAGGATGTAGGAAATGCTATTCGTGCTGGTGACTACCATTTCACTAGCAAGCTAATGCTGTTCATCAAGGTCGCCGTCATGAAGAAGTTCCACATAATTTTATGATCCACTACAGAGTTTTAAGCTTGTATACCTATATTTATCATATCTTATTTTGTTTGAAGCCTTGAATTGTTGAGGAAAACTAGACTTTCAGATAGTTGGCGCAAACTCAAGTTGAATGTCCTTCAACATTAAACTTATCTGTTCTTTTACTTTAAAATATAGAGGACAAACAGTTCATGCGCTATGTCGAGTACTTAACTCTAACTAAGATCTGTGCTATTTTACTTCAAAATGTGGAGAGAGAAAAAAATGAACTTTTAGGTAAATTTGCATTGCCAAATTGAAAATTTGTTTCAGCTGTTGTTCATCAATATTATGTATTGTTCTGTACAGTAAACTATATGTTCCTATTGTCCTGGTGGTAGTGCTAGTGGAGATGCTCCCCCTTTCTAGGGTACCCCTTGGATCTTCAGTGGTAGGTGTGTTCTCCGAGCTGAACTCATCTCGACTAAGCCCCGTCTTTCTGTCAAGGCTTTGGTGTCTGATACATAAGCAACAAAGAAGAAATGAAATGCCCCTGCGGTTGCTATCAATCAGAGTACCTATAACGGCATATGGAGGATACAATTTGTTTTTTTGAGCAAGAAGACAACAAGAGAAACTCCTACCAAAATTATATTAAAGAACAAGCAGAGAAACAAATAGGGAAAGAGAAGAGAAACCGGCTGGTGAGACTCCAGCCGAACAAAACAAGAAGAGAACAGAACGAAACCAATCTACAACTAAACAAAACGAAACATTAGGCAAGCCTAGAGCGCCAAGCTACCAAACTAGATCTACGGGAGGAATTAAGCCTAAAAGATTGAAAGTGGATTTCATTAAGAAACCACTCTTTTCAAACACGAAAGCTAGGAGGCCTGGATCTAAAAATAAAGTCATTCCAAATTTTCCAAATCCCCCAAGACGCAATCATGAAAATGTCCATGAAGAAATGGTCTTCATTAGCTTGGTAGGCAACATCAATCTTCTGAAGGAAGGAAGCATCTTGATCCCAGAAGATGTTCAAAGCATTCCAGCAATTAGTGCTGAAAGAACAAGTAAAGAAGAGATGGTCCCGAGTTTCTTCAATGTTTTGATCACAAAGAATATAGTTGAAGTTATTTCCTTGAATAGGACAGTTCTTCTTCTTAAGAAGATTCTTTGTATTGAGACGATCCAAACACATTAACCAGACGATCCAAAGAATAGAACTTGGAGCAGTGAGATTACTCAAGGTTAACTTATAGAACTTGTTGGAAGCATAAACCTTAGAATTCCATTTATAAAACCATGTATCCTTGATATCATTAGTCAATCTGAGAGAAGAGGTATTACTTAGCATATCTTGAAACTCTCTGAATGCTTGATCTGACAAAGGTAGGTGAAAGTGTCTGGAAATGCCAGGATGATCAAAAAAGGAGGCAACACTAATCTTATCGTCTTTGGCAAAAGAGATTAAATGCTGATATTTGGATCTCATATGCAAATCATTCCAGACATCATCCCAAAAGAGGGCAGAATCACCCCTTCCAATGCGACAGCAGGCTATCCCTTTAAAAAGACCAAGAAGGGTTAGGACATCTTTCCACCAAAATGAACCCTTCCGAGAAGCAAACCGAGGGGGATGGTCTGTATAATAGGAAGATCAGACCAGGTTAACCCAAGGAATATCTTGCTTGTTAAAAAACTTGTGAAGGAATTTTAGCAGAAGGGATATATTATGAAGTCTCAAGTTAATAACACCCAAGCCACCTTTGTCTTTAGGCATGCACACCTTTTGCCAGTTAACTAGAGATTTGCTTCTACCATTAATGTCATTTTTTCCGCAGAGATAGATTTTTCTAACTCTGTCAATTCTATTGATAACTGCTAAAGGAATCCGTAAAGTGCACATAGTGAAGGTAGTCATGGAGGATAGGACTAAGTTAACTAATTGAAGCCTGCCGCCATAAGATAGCAAGGAAGAGAAAGAAGCAGTCCTTTTGTTAATCCTACTCACCAAGCTTTCGAAATCCTTTATACGGGGTCTAGAGCAGCCCAGATTCTCTAAATCACTATCCAACATATTAATTGGAAGCATACTAGTTTTGCCATAGTTGATTTTAAGACTAGTAGCTGCTGCAAACGATTGCAATAAACACTTCAGCTTGAAAAGCTCCTTCTGAGATCCTTTGATGAAGATAATGGTATCATCAGCATATTGAATCACCGGGAATTTAGCATTAGTGCCCAGGTCCAAAGGAAGAGCAAGTATATCCATGTGCATAGCTGTATTGAGAATGTGCTGAAGCAAATCCGCAGCCACCGCAAAAAGAAGAGGAGAAATAGGGTCCCCTTATCTAACCCCTCTCTTGCACTTAAAGAAATTGCTAGGGACCCCGTTCAACAAGATAGCAGTCGAAGCGGAATTCAAGATTTGGGTGATCCAGGAGAGCCATTTATCTGGGAAGCCTAAAGCTTGAAACATGCTAATGATGGCATTGTGCTCAATCGTATCAAAAGTTTTAGCAAAATCAAGCTTAATAATGACAATTTTTTTCTTTGGAGCTCTGACATAAATGAATATATTCAAAAGTCCAAGCTAAACAGTCTTGAATAGATCTCCCTTTAATAAAACCGTATTGATTCTTATGCACCACTGAGTTGATTACAGAATTAAGCCTTGAAGCAAGAAGCTTGGTGATAATCTTGACACTCGTATTAAGTAAAGATATAGGTTTGAAATCGCTAGGAGATTCAGGATTGTTGATCTTAGGAATGAGAACAATGAAAGATTGGTTGATTTCAGAAATGGACGCAATCCCTTCCTAAAAATTAGAACACAGCCTATAGAAGTTATCCTTGATTATGTGCCAGCACTTCTTGTAGAATTGACCGTTAAAACCATCGGGACCAGGGGCACTGTCAGGATGGAGTTGGGAAACAACCTTGTTAATCTCTTGATTAGGGAAGGGAGAGACTAGCTAGTCTAACCCCTCAACTTGAGGCACCAGATTTTGTAAATTAAAGATCATAGAGGGATTTTCAGAAAGGCCCATTCTAGCAAAGGTGTTGAAAAGCAGGTTTGCTTTAGCCATATGATCGTATAGAATATCCCCTTTATCAGTGGTTAAAGAGGTAATCAAATTATGTCTAAAGCGCTCAGTAGCTTTGGCATGAAAAAATTTGGTGTTTTCATCACCCAGTTTGATCCAACGAATGGTGCAACGGTTCTTCCAGTATGAATTCTCAATAGCCAAGAGGCGGGTCATGTGACCTTTAAGGATCTTACGAAAGGTCCTTTCATGGGTATGAAGATGCCTGAAATCTTCAATCCTGTCAAGAACTTCAATGGTAGAATTGCAATAAGAAATCTGACTTTTGATAAGCGGCATGTTGGATTTCCAATTTTGAAGCTGAAGTTGAAGACTATGCAGTTTAACTTTTATCTGGCTGGCCACACAGGGACTATCTTTGATAGATTGATGCCAGGAGGTTTCTACAAGCTTAGGGAAATCCTCATGAAGAAGCCAAAAATTTTTGAATCTAAAAATGGCAGCCTTAGGAAAATTAGTTCTGATTTGAGCAACGCAGGGAATGTGATCAGACATGGTTTTAGCAAAGGGAAGCTAGAGGGTTCCAGGAAAAGACTGAGTCCAGTGCACAGAAGTGAAACACCAATTGAGCTGTTCTAGAAGCGGATTGTTCTGCATGTTACTCCAGGTGAATTTCTTTCCTTTCAGAGGAATCTCAATAAGCCCAATAGAGTTAATAATATCATCAAATAATTGAGCATCATAGAGCCTCCCACCAGGTTTATTCCTATCGAGGGAAGACCTATAGAGGTTAAAGTCTCCCATAATAATCAAATCCTCATCGTCAGAAATGCTAAGATTCGAAAACCAGTTTAGGAAATCCGATTTACCCTGACCAGTACAAGGACCATAAACAGAAATTAAAGTCCAGACTTTCCCATTGAAGTTTGAGGTGAACTTGACAGACAAGGCAAAAGAGGAGTTGAAAATCACTTGACCCGAATGGATAGAGCCCATCCAGGCAATAAGAATTCCTCCTGAAGTACCAGTAGATGGAGAAAAGGCAAATTGATTAAATATCTTTGGGGCAAAACTTTTTAAGGTGGTATGGTTAAATGTGGATCTTTTGGTTTCTTAAATGGAAATAATCAAACAACCAGAATCCTGAATTTTAGCCCTGAGCAGGTTGCATTTGTTGGAATCATGGAGACCTCTAACATTCCAATTAAGAACTACCCAATTACGATGAGAATTGTTATGTGCCATTGTCGGACAAAACAGTGGAAAAATTTGTGGGGGAAGTTCGCACAAGCGAAGCAGGAAAAGGTTCAACCCTTAAACGAGAAGCACTGCAAGTAATTCTGAATATAATTCCATGGTACCGAAAACTTTTAGAAATGGAAGTGTTGAAACGAAGATGCAAATGATAGGAGCAAGCAGTAAACCAATACGGCACCAAAATATTCTTGAAGAACCACAGCCAAGACATATTCATGAAGCGCAAGAAGGGTTTCAGAATGGTCACAATGAGAATACTGAGTTTAACCATAAAAATAGTGAGACCATTACATAATAGACCCACAGAAGCATCAGACAAGCAATCCTAGGTAAAAGAGTGGGTCCTATTACAAAAAGATAGCACAGACATGCAGCAATCTTCTGTGCAATCACCAAAATCCTTTCCGCGAAGCTTCATTCAGAACCATCATTCCTCAGGAGGATATCTATGGCCACCTCCTCAGGGGTAAGCCCACACTTCTCCACTCCTAACCTCTGAATAGCATTTAGAGAAATCATAGGAGTATTATTTGTAAGAACATTGACTTCCTCAATAGTTGGGAAGCGTTGAAAAGTTTGATGGCTGGATAATTTGAGAAACTGAGAATGAGAAATTTCACCAGAAATCCTATTTGGAGAAGCCTCCCTGATAAGAGCTTTCTTCTTTCTGTTGAATAGGGCGGAAACGCTTGGTTGTTTGTGGCCCTTGTACTTCTCCTCTAGTCTTTTGCTTCTCCTGAAACTGGATGACACTAGCGCATGAGTGGGAACATCAATCCAGTAGGAGTCAATCTGCTCAATGTTGGGGGAACAATGAAGGACCTTAGACAACTTCCTCTTCCTTTCATAGACCACCGAAATTCTGTTGTGAATATCAAGAGGGAAGACTTTCATGGGTTGAGGAGATGAATAATCATTTTCTATCGGTAGACATCCTTGAAAATGTCCTAAAGACAAAGCATGTCGTTGCAGAGATGCCCAAGCAATTGTGATACTCGGACAGTAGGTTCTTGGGAATATGAGAGGAATTTTGAATAGCTTTGTCAGATCAAAGGATCTAACAAATTGGCTCAATGAAGAACCATTAGAGACTGAGACTTTGAAACAAGATTCCTTCCTCCCATTGTGATCATATATTTTGAGGAGACAGCTAGAATTAGATATTTCACAAACAGAAAATTCAGTTGTCATTGATATAGCAAGTAGATGATTTGAAGTCATATTATTTGCAGATTTAGTTGACAACTGGTAATTCTCTGGGTCTAAAGGAATGGGGCTATCTTGAATAGGGATCAGTTCCATAACTTTGTCATCTGGGAATTCCATATCCAATAATTCCTCCTGCTGGTGCAGAGCCGGAAGAGCTAATACCATCTCTGGATTGTGCTGCGGGATAATCTCATTGTTATTAGCATTATTCCAATTCTGATCATTCTGAACATTATTCACCATAGTCTGAGCTGCCATATCCCAGATGGGATCCCCTTGAACTGGCGCAAACTGATCGGGCACAGGCTGCTCCTGGACCTGCGAAATTTGGGCTTCATGATGAAAAGGATGAGGATTAACCCCATCCGGAATAGGAGCATCTTCATCAGGAAGAATATTTCCATGGGCTAGTTCATGGAAAAGAATAACAACCGGGACAGTCCAAGAGGAAGCATCACCATTCATACTCGAACCGACCTGAACAACCAAGCTTCTAGGGAAGTCTTCTGGAGTATCAAAGAAGCATTGGACCAAAACATGGGAGAGGGATCTGTCATCCAAACGCCATCTGACTAATCTCCCAAAAGAGGCGCAAACTTGGTCTAAAAAATTAGGAGACCTTAAATCTAGAGGAAAGCCTAACAGCATAAACCATCCCAGCCTGGGGTACGGAGCGTTTCTGGCATTGTGAGCTTGATCGTGACCCAGAAAGTGAACCCTAACTCCACCAATAAAATGATCACCGACATTGATCAAACGATCCCGGTTGAAAATGCTATTAAGTTGCAGAAGACCAATCCCATGAGCACTACGAGAACATCGAAGCACCCGAAAGTGAAATTCAGTTTCAATGTAATTTCTGACCTGTAGTAAGAATTCATCATAATCCGCCTCTTCCAGTTCTCTGTCCCGATCGACAGCAATGATCCATTCATCATGTTCTCTGGGAGGATAGCCGCTGATATGTGCAATCCTTCTGTTCATCCGCATTGGCCCCCCATTATCAACTTGAACATCAGGAGGAATAAACCTAGCCAGATTAATGGGGAAATTTGCCATAGGAGCGAAGACGGGTAATTCGGGCAGGACTGAGGAGAGCAGCGAAGTGGATGGGTCTTTTAGCCGGGAAGAAGCTGAAGAGACACCTTGCAGCAAAGGTGGGTTATGGGAAGGTTTAGGCATAGACGTGTGGACCCCGGGCTCCAGAGAGGGAAGATCTTTTTTAGTGACTGAAGACAGAGTTCTCTTCCTCCATCTCTGCCTTTGAAAAAACTTTTTTTAAAAAAACAAACCTCCATCGAATGGTCGTAGTTTAAGCAGAAAGAACATCTGATGGGCCTTGAATAGGAGGAGGCCTGATGGGCCCAGTCGTGGCGATGAGAACAACTAGAGGGAAATCCAATGCAATCTCCTTGCGATTGGCGGGAGTCAGAAACCGGCTGCCTATTCCCAAGAGACTCATCATAGCAAAAAGCCTGCACAGTATCCATCTTTTTCCCTCTATTGGTCTCGGAACTCAACAAAATCTTAGAAGCCTGTTGAGAATAGATATCTCCAGAGACCGTTGAATTTGAATCCAGGAGAAATTATGATTATGATTAGGGCCTTTGATGGAATTGTCCATGGCCAAAGAGCTTCTTATCCTTCTGAAGACAATATGAATTCGAATCTGATAAGGGAAAAGAGATAATCTAGTTGATGGAGATGAATGAGACACTGAAATAGGGCAATTAATTTCTCCCATTGGAAACGAAGACAGAAAAGCTTTATCCCGGGAAAACAAATTATCAGCATTACAAACCCTTTTAGATTGGTGATCACAAGAGACTAGATCATCCGAAAATGCAACATTTTTCTTGACAGAATTTTTAGCTGAAGATGAATAGTGCCATGCATGATTTGATCATTGAGGTTGATTGAGGCTTGAATAAAATTTTCTTTGTCCAATCTCCAAAGAGGATCAAAATCCCTCCAAGGATAAAAGTAAACATCAACATGTTGAGAAGTGATTCTTTTTACGGAGCAGAGATGGTAGCCGACCAACTTGTTAGTAACTGAAAAACGAAAATGTTTGTTGACAACCCTGACAGTATGAAAACCATTCGGATTTCCCCCCAAGAATTGAACATAGAGCCATCCCAGCTGAAATATCATCTAATTTGAAAGAATGTCTACGAAAATATGCTAGGAGGAAGAAAGGTCCTTTTGGCGAATGGACAGGATGTTGAACCGGGGAGTGGAACTTACACCAGATTTTCTTTTGAAAAAGCTTGCCAAGAGTGAAATCCAAAGATATATCCTTTATATGGAGACGAAGGTCACCAGAATCCAAGTCGAGATCCAGCGATTCATCAATTTGCGAAGGTTGAGTAGAATATTTCTTACAATTTTTACGATGACAGGCAGACCATTTACTGTCCTCTTCCGCAAGCCAAATTTCATACTCTTTTTGCCAATTTGGACCACCATCTCTCCAAAGAAAGAAAGAAACATCAAAAGAACTAGAGACTACTCTCTTGAGATCCAAAACCATAAATGCAACTTTCTTAGTAGCAACCGAGAATCGGAAGTGAGTATTCGATGCCTGGAAGACATGAAACCCAGCTGGAGCTCCCCCAAGAATCAGATGTAACGACTGAGCCACAGAATGAACATCCAGGCGAAAAGAAAAACGCTTGAACACAGCCAACATAAAGAAGGAATTATGGGGCGAGGAAGAAGCATGATGAACCGGAGAACCCGCGACCCGAAGAACCAGAGAGCGAAATCGATTACCCTGATCTGGAGACAAAACAATCGGCTGAGACATATTGCCCTCACATCCTCAGCTCCCTTAGTTCATTTACCTCTTCATTGAACTGCAGCAAGTTGCCACCCTGGTTAGCACAATCCTGAATAGTGCTTGAAGTTGGTTGTCCTGAAGCAACAGAAAAGTATGAGGATACAATTTGTTGAGCCTACTCACTTCGACCATGCTGCAGTTTGAGCCTTTTATGATCGAGAGAAGTTTAACAAACAAAGAACGCTTATATGCTCTCTTACTCCATCCGTAGTCCCCACCAACAGCTGTTTGCTAGTTTTTGGGTAGGCCAGTTTTTAAGCTGCAAAGTTTGTCCAGTTCTTGGATGTTAGCTTCTTGTCGGTTTTTTTTTGCGTGTAGCAATGTCAAAACCAAGAGGTTGCTAGATATGATGGTGTTGTACTGTTCCTTGAACTTCATCTATTATGGCAAGTTTAGTCGCAACGCGCTAAGCATGCATGTTGCTGAAGAAGGGGCCTCTGTAATGGCTTTTGTTTCGTGCACCGTACTTTTACCCTGCAATCCACTGTGGTGCTCGTTGGTGTTCGTCATATTAATAATTCGTACTTGAGATGAGATGCTCTCAGCTTCAAACTTTTGGGGAAGTGGTAAATGGTTTGATTTTGACAAAAGATGATGCCATTCGCAGCGTCGAAGGCAAACACAGAAACTAACGAGTATGTTTACCTAACTAACTTTTCAAATCATTTTTTAAGAAGTCTTGAATTTATGCCAAATTACACCATCAATTATGAAACCGTTCACTTTTCATCCCCAACCATAAAACCAGTGCAAATTATCCCCTACAACTGGTTTTATACGTAGTTTTTGCCATGTGACTTGGTTTTGTGTTGATGTGGCATATTTTTTATTAACATGACAGCCACATAACTATTCCTCCCCCTTCTTTCTCCCTCTCACCCGCTATCTCTCTCTCTCTGTCTTTCTCACTCTGTAGCTGCATCTCCTTCCCTTCTCCCACCATCTCCATGGTCGTGGCATCGACTACTCCATCCCACCATGGCGATACGAACCCCTGATAGAGGACCCTTCCTCCCCACTTGCTCCACTCCTCGCCATGCCCAAAACTTATCTCCTCCCACTTCTAGATTCGAACTGTTATTGCCTCAAGACTCCAGTTTTGGAGGCGGATTTGTGGGAGTTGGCAAAGAAGGGTGTCGGTGAGATGGCCGACATTGGCATAGGCACGAAATAGTAGGTTGAAGGAGACATCGGAGAAGGATAAGTCTTTACATTGGAAAGCGGCGGGCATGAGTGAGGATGTGAAACAGCTGCGCATGGGCGAGAAAAGAAGGACGATAGGGGGCGAGGTGGAGGAGGTGGAGAGTAGTGTCAGGGTCAAGGCGGGCACGGTGGTGGGCAGTGTAGGGGAGGGTAAGGGTGAGTGGGGAAGAGGAGAGGAGGCGGATGGCGACATGGATGTGGTGGAGGGTGAGGCAACCAAGGAGGATGGGGTCGATGACGGCGTGGGGTAGGGTGGAGGAGTGGATGCGGTGCCAAGGGAAGGAGAGTGGTCGATGGAAGCGACATCTGTGGGGCATGTAGCGGTTAGAGAGATACTGTGTTTTGTTGCTGCTACGATGGTGGATCCGTGAATGGGAAGGCAGAAGCGGAAGGTGGCCGGAGAGAAAGGGGGGAGAAGGGCAGGGTGGCTGGAAGTGTTGTTTCTT
Organism: Guadua angustifolia; assembly: GCA_036346375.1. Taxonomy (NCBI): domain Eukaryota; kingdom Viridiplantae; phylum Streptophyta; class Magnoliopsida; order Poales; family Poaceae; genus Guadua; species Guadua angustifolia. The sequence continues at coordinate 14,052,396 of CM070502.1, forward strand.
TTTGGTAGGAGTGGCGGTGTGTGCGGCTTGGAGAGCAATGATGTGGAGTAAGAGAGAGAGAGAACAGAGGAGGAGAAAGGAGCACCATGAGTATAATAGGTGGGGCCAACTAAGTTTTTTTCTCTAATTGAGCTTTGTTGAGTCAGTGATACTTATCCACATGGATGCCATATCAACAAAACTTATAAAAGCGGATGCCATGTCATCCAAAACCGGGGTGGTTTAGGGTGAGGGGTGATTTGCTCGGTTTTGACAATTAGGGAATAGAAAGTGAATGGTTTCTTAGACATGGGTGTAATTCAGTCTCTAGGCACAAATTCAGGAGGATAAACTTCTGGCTGGGGTAGGGGGCAAGAGACAGCGAGGGATTTGTCAATCTTTTAACCAGCAAATATTTAGTCTATATGATAAGTTTGCATCTTAGGCTTTTAAAAAACGCCAACTTGAACAGACAACACACGCACACCCACGAGCTGACTGATGTTTTAATCATTCTGTTGTGTTCTTTCTTCCAGTAGAGGGTGAGAAAGAAAAGGACATGATAAACTACAGTGTAGCATTGAGTACCTTGCTCGTAAATACAGACCTGAATTCAAGCATCTCTATTGTTTTATGATCTTTATACAGGCATACCTGCCACATGTACTGTGCAACATGTAGCTAACACCTATGTAGATGCATAGGTAAATGTGTGAAATGCCCTCTAGTTATCTCCTCAATCTCTAATACTCTCTCCGTTCATGAATACATGTCATGCTAGCTTTCAAATTTTGTTTTTGGATTTTGGAGAATGTCTTTGGGTTGGCCTGTGAGGTATTTGGGCTACACTAGCAATTCTTTTGGGTTACGCTTGCAACCCATTACGGCATAAAGACGAGGCAAGGAGTTGAGGAGTTCACTGAGTCCACTCCTCATCTCTTTTGGGCGCAGCAGCCGCTGAGCCAAGAGGCTCGCTCCTCACATGAGGTAGCCGGCCGCCGTTGCATGCGGGCGTGAGTGTGACAGCCAGCCGTTGCGTACAGGCACGGGTACAATGGCCACGAGCTCCTCCTCTTTGCCTTTATCTTGCCTCGGCTTGTTCATCTCTAGGACGAAACTCCTTAACCCTAATCCCATCTCTGATTTCCATCTTTTGCTTTCGATTTGAGCACTAGCCTGTGAGTCGCTGGTGGAAGGTGAGCTCTTTGGTTGATTCCTGGTGAAGGAGTCTTGATTTGAGCTCTCTTGCACCTTGTGGTTTTGCTTGACTTTGGTGCAGTAAGTCCCTAGAGTTTGTGGAGACTTGAGCTTCTCCTACACTTTAGTCTTGTGTTACTCCATGTGCTGTGATCTCTTGAGTTTAGAAGTAAGTTGAGCTTTAGAGGGTGGATTGTGCTTGAATCTGAAAGTTCTATAAGTTGGGGAGTTTTCTTGCGTGGTTGATTATTGAGGCTTGCCTCTGCACTGGGTGTGTCTCTGGTGTGGAGAGGGCATCGCATCTCCGTCTTCCAAACCAATCTTACCGTGGCACAAACGACAGCCCTTGGATTTCTGGGACTAGCAATGGTGTTGTGCTTTGTCTTGTCTTCTGAACAGCTCTGAGTGTTGTTCCTTTGTGAGCATTCATCTATATTTCTATCTATGTTTTCGGCTACCTGGGGATTGCTTTGTGAGGATATTAGGTAAAATAATGACATTGATAATCAGTTTTGTGGATTAGGCCTTGAACTATTGGACATGCATGCTAGAAAGTATTGATTCATCACTATTCTGTCTATTCAGTTTATAATACCTACTATTGTTTTCAATTGCATTTGCTAGTACTACTTCATTGCATTTCTATGTACTGTTATTGATCGGAACCTTTTCTTGTTGATTCGTTGGCAATATTACTTATTGACCTGAATTCCTTGCTGGTTCGGTTGTATTGTCCACAATCTTATGATATGGTTGTATGCTGTTTTAAGTAAATGCTGAACATAAGGTTATTTGTTGATTCACTTGGCAAGTATTTAATATGCTAAACTGAATACAATTCATTAACAGTGAGTTAAATTGTCAATTCTATATTGTGCATGTTAAGGTGGTAAGGATTCAAGGCCTCTTCACTTAATTAATTGTTTAGCCTATTTGTGATTAACGTTGAAGATTTAAAATATTCAAACAAAACTATAATCTGAGAGCAATATAAAACATATTCTCGTCTATCTGTTATAGGAGATATGTTTCAATTCATGAATGACATTATATTCATAATGGGCTTAATCTCGTAGATTATGTCATTTTTGATATCTTCGGATTATGTATTTTTTATCATGTTGTTATTTGGAATTAGCTATATATTCTTACTCTTATTATCACATTTTATTCAACATACATGTCATGCTAGCTTTCAAATTTTGTTTTTAAATACATGTTATTCTACAATTCCGAGGCAACTTTTAATTATTTTTTCCTTTCCATACCCCTACTATTCATGATTTCCAATAGAATAAAGTAACACACCATCCAAGAGCAATAAATGAGCTAATGAATGAAGGCAATTTAGTCATTTCTACACGTGTCTTGGTTGAAGTGTAAAATTATAAAATATCATATATTCAGGAACGGAGAGAGTACTACTTTGTGAAATTCCATTGACATACACTCTGGTGAACCTCCAAAAATTTCTCACTTAATTCTTCTTTGGATGCCTTTAGGCAAGCAACAACGATTTCTGGACAGAGGGAATCTTCTTTGCTCAGCACATTCCTGCAGGTGCAGGAGCTGTTAAAGTCAGTGGTAAGGAGTAGAGCAACACTGGTCAGCATCAGCGTATTTCTCATAGGGGCTAGGACCATATTCATAGGAGGCCTCCTACATCCTGTGATCTCCTAAGTTTGTGGGGTAGACCTGTCTTAACACAAGAAGGTAAAAGAAAGGTGTTTGCAATGCCACTGTATTTGCAGGTTACCAAATTTCTGGTCAGTTCTAGGTTGTAGCAGGTACTCGCCTTTGACAAAAACACAATATTCAAACAAAATGAGATAAAGGAAAGGATGTTGGCAAGTATCTTACTTTTCTTGTGAAGTATAAAATTTTCCTTTTGTTTGCTGCTGAAAGGGACAGTCAGCCTGTGATGCTGTAGGTTTGTAATAATATAGCTTGATAGATTAGGCACTTGCACAATGGAAAGCCAGTTGTAAGATCATTGTTATTTATTACGAAAGTTAATTATAAGACAATATGGCAATTTTTCATACATTTTATTTTTGGGAATACGACAGTTTGTCATACATTAGGGTGACTAATTACTAACTAGTCAGTTTGCAGGAATGCTTCGAAGGCCATCTACAAGAATTAAACCAGATCAGCAAAAACAAATATAAAAAGAGGAGAGCATCACGGATAGACTGATCTACAAAATCAGCACACTGAGCTAAACTATGATCCACATATTGACAGGGAAAGGTCCAGGTTAACTCTCTGGCCAACAAAGCTGCAGCCTGGAGGTCCTGAGCGGTCACTGAAGCTCCTTGACGACGGCGAGAGAACGCAGCTGCTCTCATTGGGCCAGGAGGAGATAGCGTTCGCAGCTTTCTGATCCACGATTAGCGACAGGGACTGTGAGCACTTGTTGGCTAAGTCTCCCGGTTCATCTCTAGTTGCACTGCTGAACATGAAGCATCTACTTCCGTGGTTCTCCTTGGAAGAGAACTCCCTCGCCACAGGGTTGATATGGTGTGCTCTCGGTTTGCTAACCTGCAAAAACCAATTCAGGAGTAGTTAGAACTTAGAAGCAGCAAGCAGTTAAACTATTTTCAAGTATATGACAAAACGGTATAACTTCTGCATAACTGTTAAATTTATTTCTCTGAAATGCACTTAGTTTTTATGAGATGTGATCTAACTTGAGATCATTACCCTTGCAGTGAAACTGCAAGAATCAGCGGGGTCCGAGCCAGGGGCAAGGCAGAAAGCTACAGTTCTAATTTGCTTCCGAAGCAAAAGATGTAGGCGTACTAGTCAACTTTTGTTTGCAATCGGGGCAAAGCATCAGAGAATCTTCAATGAATTTGTTCTTTCTATTTGAACTGCACCATCATCGTCATCTTGAAACTACTGCGTGCGACGGCGAGGATTGGAACCGAGCGCTGCAAAAACCACTTCTTTTGGCATGCAATTGTCGATGAGCTGAAGCAAAAGCTATTATTCCTGTAAACAAAAAAATAGGGTTCACAGGTCTCAAGAGCCATTTCTGGCAGTGTCCTGCACTAGTACTATCACTACGACCACCACCAGTCTTACTACATTGTGCTTCCGGAATACAGCCTATACAAGTTGAGTATGTTGACCAGGATTTGCATGCCCATTTACAGCAGTTGGCAGATCCTATCAGATTATGTGTATTTTACAGAGGCTCCCCGATAGAGACATGACAGCAAGCTAGGTAGGAGGGTATGCATGGTGCAAACTGAGAATTTCAGTCAAAGATGAGAGGTTAAGTGCATATTTGGACACCCAAGTTCAGTTCTGGTAGTAGTAGATAGTAGATACTAGCATCTAGCCATTTTGGAGAATTCTACGAAGAAATACATCAGGACCATTGTGAATGATCCATATTACGTCAACCATGTAGTAGTAATATAAATAAAGCAAAGAAGATAAGACTAGAGACATGTGAAGAGAAAGATCAGGGGCAGCAAAGCAGTTAAGACGAGAGATTTATCTTCTTTTGATAAGCTTTTTCCCAACGTTTCTTTTTAACTTTTCTTTTTACCTGGTGTACCTTAAAGGGCTCAGGCCCTTGCACCCAAAATCCCAACGCTTGGAGGTTTGCAGTGGCAGCAGCAGCACGAGCACCAGCTGCAGCATCCCTCTGCCACCCGAGGCCCTCGTTCACTCTCCTCCTATCCATGGACATTGCTTGCAGCTGCATGTAATCATCGATGCAGTACTGGTTGCCAGGAGTCCTCATTTCACTGCTTCCTTGCATGTTTTTGTATGTGGCTGCAACTTCTGTCCCTACATTCGCCCTGTCCATCCAAAGAACCAAAGCAAAGAAAAAGAAAAAATGGACATGGAAAAGGTTTTTTGTGCGTCAAAGATTAGGCCACTAAAGATGATCTTTTTTAACTTGAGCACTATTGGGAGGTAGAAACGTAGCAAAGACAGAAACCTTTTCATGGGTGGGCTCACGAATTCTTTGGGGCCTCCCTCATCAATGCGAAATGAGTGCTGCTTCAGATATAGTTGTGGCTGCATCTCTGATGGAAACATGCAAAAAAAAAAAAAAAAGGAGGCGGTTTGGCTCTGCATCAGCACCAAATATACATGTGCGAAATTAGAGCCCCTCACAACCACAAAGTGAGTGCCTAGCTAACACAAACCACAAAGCAGCGCTGCCTTAAAACTAAGGGAGATCTAACATCCAGACATCTGATTTTAGTATGTTGCATCGGACGTTCCATGTAATATTTTTTTCAACGTCTGCAACATTTTTTTTCAACGTGTACAACATTTTTTTTGCACACACATTTTTATTATTATCGAAGGAAAATGTTTTACACGTAGGAAAAAAATGTTACAGTGATCCGGATCGACATTTCTATTGTTATCGAAGAAAAATTTTCATGTATAGAAAAAAATATTTTACGAGTAGAAAAAAAATGTTGCAGCGCTCGAAAAAATCGGACGTCCGGCTCCTAGCAATTTCGTAAAACTAATCATTATCAGGAAGTTTGAATTTCAGTTGCATAATTAGACGTGATCCAGTCCCAATTCCCAAGAAAAACCACGCTAGAGCCTACGGCTTTGAAGAAGATTGCCTTGAGAAATTGAACAGAAAGAAAAGGACCAGGATTAAATGCATAGCAAAGCTCCTGTCCTTGCCTTCAAAAAAAAGACAAGGATTTTCTTTCTCACCTTTCTTTCCTGTGTCATGCCGTGTGCCTCTGTACATCTGTTGAAAATAGCACAAGAACACGAGTTACATACTCGCACATTATTAATTTCAATATAAGGTATAACAGCTGCAAACACACTACTGTCCCAAGGACTCGCTAAGGTCTGAAGAAATCAAGGAAGAAAAATTAACCTGAAGGTGGCTCTTGACATGGGATATGGTAAGCCCTCTAACATCCATGAGCCGAAGAATGAGCTTAGGAGTTGCTTCTACATTCAAGATCACCAAGAGCACAAGAGCATGGAAATTAAGAGAGAGAAAACAAACAGTCGCTCACAAGAATATAACAGACGCCCAAATGATACTCTGAACCCCCAAAAAAACATGTGAAAGATCGAGCAAACAAGAGAAGAAACAGGATAATTGGAGAAGGAAGTTCGTCATACTGTCTTGGCCACCAAGGCAGTCTATGGCTCGCACGAAGCTGTGGTGGAGCTCCCTAGTCCATCTCAACCTGGGCACCTTGGACCTGTTGTACTGCCTCGCAGCTCCCTTCCTCCCACCGCTCCCCATCTTATCTCTCTCTCTCTCTCTCCGTCGTCGTCGTCGCGCCTCCACAGGTCGACTGCACCCCAGTTCCCTCGATGTTGTATGGCTGCCGGGTTTGCTGGTTCTGGGTTGGTCGGCAGGGCTGTCCATCGACTATATATCGTTGGGCGTGTCGAGGGCCGGGTTAGCGCAGCAGCCGCCCTGCCCTGCCAGCCTGCCTGCCTGGCTGGACTAGTGATCCCACGCATCACGAGAGATGGCCATCATTAGCAGAATTTAACGAGCTCCGAGGTGTCCAAATAGGAGACAATAAGCGTAGTACTGCACCTTTTGTCGATCGACAGTGGTTGCATACACATCCTACGCGCATGTTGAAAGTTCGATTACTAACGCATGCATGATGGAGTGCTCCATGATGCAGATCAAATGATAACATGCAGATCGAAGCTTGTGTGTGTCAATAGTAAAATGTTCCCATTGTTGCACCATTTTCCAAGCGCAGCGCAAGTAGCTCTTCTGTATCGGAGGTTTCGCCTTCGTAGAATAAAATGAATCTGAAAGACTAGGTTTTTTGCCATCTGTATTTGCCTGCTTTCTTTAAAACTAAGTCAACTTTACTGGCCTTAATTTGGATTAGCTTTGAGATATTTGTCTGATTTTGTTTTGATCCAAAGGTTCAAAAATATGAGAAAGCATATATAAGTCATCTTAGAAATAGACATCCCTAAATTTTAATTCGCTACTCGTGAACTCTCAACCAGTTATATAGGTATTCCTTCCGTTTCAAAAAATAAGATCAATAGTTTTTCAGTCTTATTTCAAAATATAATTAAGGCACGGGCCTTCCCCTGTAGTCTGGTTCATTTCGATACCGACCCTGCATTAGATTTTAACTAAGAAGAACGATATAAACTGGTGGTAGTTCATTTCGATACCGATCCTGCATAGCTAGGATCGTAATTAAGAAAAAATGATGGTCAAAACATTGTAATATTTTCGTTTTTTTAAAAAAATCTCGATACTGACAACCTTGTCTACAAGCCCCTAGACTACAAGCTCCCCTGTAGCTAGAACTTTTTTTTTTCGGATTTAAAGCCCATGGAAATTAATAAAATCTTCCTTCATCTAGAACTGCATACGTAGACTACACGTACTGAATCGATGCGGTGGATGTGCGTGTAGAGCGTTCCGCCGTGCACAATAATGTTACATGTACAGGACCCCGGAAGAGCCTGATCGAAATATTATTCTCTTGGGTTTGCGAAATGGAAGCGTTCACTGTTCTAGCCTCTATTGCTTTTTTTTTTACAGAACTAGTATTTTAGAATTTTTCTTTCAAAAATGGCCCCCGGCCATTGCCACTCACGAGGAGCGTAGAGTTTGCCGGCCCGCAAAGCGTGAAAAATTGGATTACCGCATATCTCTTCCACAGAAAACCAGTTTCCACGCTCATGTGTTCTACGAAAATCATTTGCCGCACATCTCTTCCACAAAAAAAAATCAATTTCCGTGCCCCCTTCCACGGTAAATGTGTGTCGCCAGCAGTTTCTACGCTGAAGGATTTACTGTGCCTCCAGTCCGTGAAAACTCATATTCCCACGCCCTTATTCCGTGGGAATGTGCCATGCATCATACCGGTGTGATTTCCGCGTTCCCGTGCCTAGCAATTGCGGGTCAGGGTCATTTCTTTAAAAAAATTCTCAAAAGACTAGTTCTGTAAAAAAAAATATTTTTTAAGAGACTAGACCAGTGAAAAATTCCGCCAAATAACCTGAACTTCACCTTTGACTTTTAGTGTTGACCGGAAGATGTGTAGATCGATTAACGCGAGCAGCTAGCAGTAGCGATCGATATGCTTGTTTGGTTGGAAGATCTCGACCATGGCGAGGAACGGAGCTCGAGCTCGAATTGGTAACTACAAATTAAGGCTAGCCAGCAAAGAGCATACTGAGGCCCTACTGGTGCCGGCAGCGGCGCTATCGTTTTTCTCTTGTCTCTTCCTTTTTTATATATAAATTTGATGCCATTATATATAAATTTGATTTCATTTTGAATAAATTATAAATCTAACTCTCTTCCTACCGTGAAAGGCACCTGTTGCTCTCCTATCATGGCGCCGCCTCTTATGCTTGCCGGCTCCTCCCACGCTCACCGCTCACTTCTGCGCTTGTCGGCTACCGTGCTCAGATGTGGTAGAAGACAGATATAACCTACTACGCCTTCTGCTGTACATGAGAAGGCCAGATTTATAATTTCACTAGCTAGGAGTTAAATTTGAAAAAAGAGAAGAGGCTAAAAAGTGATTAGTCCTCTGTGGCAGCTGCTATATGTTCGCTTTCTTTTGCCTGCCGTCTGCCTTGCTAGCTGCGGTGCGGTTTGCCTACCGGCAGACGCAAAGTTGCCAAGAAAGTTTGCATATATAAAGCGTATAGCACTCTACAAAGCTGCCTGCCAACGTGTGCATCGTAGCCGGCATCAGGAAAGGTGGCCGATATATGAAGAGATTTGTGCTAGCTTCTAGCCAAGTCTTAGGTCACGGACCAGTGTTGTGTTCATCGTAGCTAGCTCCACCTCGCTTTATATGCATTGCCCAAGAGCTTTTGAAAATCTTTCCGTATAGAGTATATATATACACACGTCATGTGGCATGTGTTCTCTTCTCAACCAGAAAAGGGTGGGAGAATTCATTGTTTGTGCATTTTTTTATGTAATTGATCATTTATCTCGTATATCTTACTAACATGTGACCCCAGAGTCCGTATGTTAGTAAGATATTATAGGACAAATGATCAACGACAAAGAAAAAACAGAGTAAATCATTAATTCTTTCGAAAAAGGCCGGGTACACAAGTGGAAGGCTAGGACATCACACGTTAATTGCTATTTATATATATATATATATATATATATATATATATATATATATATATATATATAACTTTTGAAACTTTAATTGTTAGTATCTTTTAAATATTTAAATTAAATATATGAAAATCATATATGTAGATTTGTCTAAACTTTTTCTTATAATACTATAAATTTATTAGATTTTATAAATATATTATAATAGAAATGAGTGATTAAAATTGTGTTTAGAAATGATGTCGATGTGTCAAACGATAACTTATTTGTGTTCAGAAGCGAGTAACCCATGCTTTGGCTACTCTAGCGCGCGCGTGATGTCGATCGCATGCAAGAATCGCGTCGCTGCTTGGGTCGACCCGAAAGTCTAACTCACCTCGTTTGCCTGTGGAACACTTGGTGGTTTTGGCATGCACAGCGCCGCGTACCGTACTAGCTTGCACACGTACGTGCGTGCGTTCTGACTAGCCACTGACAAGGATTTGAATTTCGTTTTGGACAAAATTTCGCCGTTGGCCGAAATCTACAATTTCGGCAAAATTTCGGCATTTCAGATAAAATCTGTTCAAAATTCAAAAAGAAAAATTCATATGATTATCATACTTGAACGGAATGAAAAATAGTTCAAATCACGTTGAAAAATTTTAGAAATTTTTGTGGAAGGTCCTGATGTATCAATAATATTTTTATAAAAGTTTCATATGATTATCATACTTGAAGATATTCCAAAAATTCTGACAGTGCTACGTCCTGATAAAAGTCTAATAATCAATACATAAATTTGCTTTAGCAATAAAAGAAAGTTTAAAATTTGTGAAAATTTTACAGAAAAGTGATAAAATTTTGAATCATAATCACACTCCAATGAATTTATAAAATTCTTACAAGGCACAGTAGCATTTATGTTCTTTCTCTTTTGATTTTTGCAATATAGTATAACAAATGAAGTTCAATGGTTTTATAGATTTGATTGACCAAACAAAAAAGTTAAATTTTTTTTAAAATTTTATATAATGGTACTGAATAAATTATTAATTTTAATAAAAATTTTAGATCATGATCACACTCGAGAAAATTTAGAAAAATCTAACAAGTTTACTGTCCCAATTATGTCTATTCTGTTTTTTATTTTTTAAAGATAAAAAATAAAGTTAAATTATTTTTAAAATTTTTATATATGATCCTAAACTACTAAATATGGTACCATAAATTTTTTAGATCATTATCAATCTTTTACAATTTTATAAAAATCTGACAGTGTTTTTGCCCAAGTTTTAAAATATCTCAAAATTTTAGTTTTTCAACAAATTTTTATGGAAGATGACTTTCTCAAGGGTTATTGGACTAATTCCGGTCAAATCTGGCCCTAAAACATCAAAATTTGGTTTCAAAACACGAACTTTCGCCCGATTTGCCCGAAATTTCACCGAAATTACTGTAGTAAATTCAATTTTTTTCAAAATTTTCAATTCAACCGGTACTTCAAATTTCACCCTGTCCCAAAATCCAAAAATTCACCGAAATTTTTTACCCTGACCATTGACCCGAATCTTCGCCGTATGCCCAAAAACAAAGCATATCTCACGTCTTTTCACAGGGGGCAGAAAGGCATGCATGGAATAACTAGCTAGCTCATCACGTACAGCTCCTGATTATGTTCGACTAGCTAGCGCGTGATTGAAGTGGCGCCTCGCCGTGCGTACAGTGTGCTCGTCGTCTCGTCGCGACTCGCCGTAGCGTGCACGAGCATTTTTGCGCATGGAAACATGGATGACAATCCGATCAGCCCAAACAATATCTTCTCTTTCCTTCCGGATATGAATGTCTACGCATCAACCGTGCCCAGTGAAGCCCAGTCTGCCCAGGGTAAACTCTCCCTTATGGACCAGCTCTTTTAGCTGGGCCAGTGCCCACGGTCCACGACCCCCTGCGGTTCGCATTGGTCAAGCAGACAGACACGAATGGCCTCGCAAGGTTTCTGTTTCTGATTTCTTCTGTACGAGACACTAGATGAGAACCACGGCAACCTGATCAAGATGCACCTTGTCTGCCAAACAACCCGCACGGATGGATTTCAGCTCCACTATACTACACCCGCAAGCACGACGGTGCGAGTGCGCACTTTTTCTGGGGGCAAAAACTACGAGTGGCCTAGACACCATGGCAACCGGCCGCGCAGACGAGAGGTAGCGTTCGATGTCTTTATTCGGCCGGTCGCGTAGCATATTCCGATGCGACATCAACAAGCGCTTGCTTTCCTCGATCCCTTTGCTTTTGCCGTTGCCGGAAATGGACCTCTTTGCCGTCACCCTCGTGGCGTCTGACTAGTCACTCCTTTTATAAACTCCCAAAATCGTTGGTATAGCTAGTGGCTAGGTCACGAAATTAAACGCTACATCGCATTATCATCACAGAGGATAAGCTTAGCACCACTGACACTACTATAGAACGATATGACACTATCTTTTCATCTGGGTCGGTTTTCAACTTTTCAAAAAAACCGATAGTGATATATGATTCAACGTTAGTGGGAAATATGGTGCAAAATATCACTATCGTCTGACCACAGAACCGATAGTGATGCATTGAGAGATGACGGTTTTGAGGTCATAATCGATAGTGATATTATATGTATCACTATTGGTTTTGAGGTGTTATATGTATCACTGTAGGTTTTAAGGTGTTATATGTACCATTGTAGATTCTGAGTTGTTATATGTATCACTATCGGTTCTGACCTCAGAACCGATAGTGATTATAGTCATCATGATTAGTTTTTGAAGTTAGAACTTATTGAGATAGTAATACCAAGCGCTTACCAGCATTTGACCTTTCAACTTCTCCTCCCAATGCATTCAAATACCACCAAAAACCAAGGCGTCCACCTCACGCTTAACCTCTCGACTTCCCCGTCATTTTATAAAAAGGAGTTCTCTCCTTGCTCGCGTCGTGCCCCTCCGCTTCTCCTCTCCTACAACGTGCCCCTTAGCCTCACGCTCCCAAGTGCCTATGTCGCCCCTCTATCTCCCCGGCTCCCGCGGAGCGCCCCTTGGCCTCCACAGCTCTGTTACACCAAGATCAATCAGCCTGTTTAGTTAGTTGTTGATATACCTGCTTGGCCGAACTATTCATAATCTGATTTTGATCATTTAAATAGCGAATCACTGCTGGTTATATTGCTACCTATTGTATGCTCAATGATGCTATGGATTTATTAATGAACTAAAAGAATTATAGTAGCAAATGTGGCCTTGACTATAGAGTTGCTTACTATTAATGCTAGAAAGCATTACTTTTATTTCAATGTCTTTGAGCTTAATCACCATATTCAATATCTAGTTTGATACTCGTTTGATTATTACTGAATATACTGATCATGATTGATTAGCTTGCTCTATTCATATCCCTTGTTTAGTCAGTTGTTGATATATCTGCTTGGCTGAACTATTCATAATCTGATTATGATTATTTGAATAGTAAAATTAACTTTAAATACTTTATACTTGCTTGGCAGAATAGTACATAATTTAGGAAGGTAAGAGTTCAATGTCTTATTTGCTTAGTTAATTATCTAGTTTAATTTTGATTATATGACTCTGGAGTAGTTAAAGTAAGAGATTAGTCTCTAGCAGTTCTACACCTTGTGATGAGGAGGCTGAAGGTCTAACCTTCAGTAGCTCAACACTTTAGAGCATTCTATCCTGTAATTATTCATCATATATTTATTTATGTCCCAGTAACTGTAAATTTCACACATATATAAAATGGAGTCTACAAAGAACATAGATGACATGGAAAAGTTGTTGAATGCTAAACGAAAACTTGAGGTAGAGATAGAACAATTGAAGGAAAAGTCTAAGTTAATAAATAAAGATTTATGAGATAAAAAAATGGAAGACATAGATGACGAATCGTAAGATATTTAATCTCTTAACCATGTACTCATCATTAAGGAGCGCAGGGTGAATGCAAAGTTAGAAGAAGCCAAAGCTAAGTTTACAGAAGTAATATAAAGATTCCTAGTATTTAATTCAATGTGTAACTGATAATATACCAAGATACCCTATTTTTACAACAAAATAATCGCTTTTATAGGGATTAAGAGATATGACTGAAAGTCAATTAGTTATTGGTGTCAAACAAATAAGCACTGTATCGGAGTTGTGGAACTACAAGGAGAACCGAAAAGTCTCTTTTATGGAAGCTATGGCACATATGATGGCAGACATGGAAAAGCCCTAAGGTCTCTCATTGTCTTGATCTATCAAATAATATTGTTTCTAAATGTATGCTTGCTAATATTTGTGGTATTATATCTTCTCAATGTTTTATCATCTGAAATTATTTTAACTAATTTATTGTATCCTTGCAATCTAACAGGAAATACTTCAGACAAAAGTTGACTATAAAAATGACTGCTCCTGTGCCAAGAAGTATGTGCCTTATATTAGTGGACAATCTCTGTGGTAATCTAGATGCAATTGCTTGGTGTAAAGAACCTTCTATTGGGACATAGGGGTTGCCTAAGAAGAGTTATATTAGAGGATTGTGCTACTGATTTTTACATTATGTATGTATCCATAAATTAACAATCAATAGTTTTATGAATATGAATATACTGTGGATTTGTCAACCTATGAGAATACTGTGAATGTGAATATACTATGAATTTGTCAATTTATGAGTATACTATGAATGTGAATATATTGTGAATATGTGAAATTTCAGAAAAATAGCCTGTGATTTATCTTTATCGGTTTCACACTTGGAACCGATAGAGACGTGTAATCTCTATCGGTTTTGAGCGTCGAACCGATAGAGATAATATACGATTCTCTATCGGTTCAACGCTAATAGCTAATAGAGATCAGGAGGAATTTTTATTGGTTTTGAGCGTGAAACCGATTGAGATTCATGTATTATCTTTATCGGTTTCATGCTCGAAACCAATAGAGATAATTAGTTTTCTGGGTCAATTCAACCAAGAAGAGGATATATCTCTATCGGACAAAAACCGACTGTGATAGCCACTCGTCATCACTGTCTAAGTACTTTGTATCTCCACCAAAACCAACCTAGATGACAAAAAATAAACAACCCAGATGACCATTTTTGTAGTAGTGTGGCCACCAATAACCAATTCCTCATGGTGTGTTGTGTATGTCAACCTCCAAACAAACCGATTAGTGGTGCACCGATCATTTTGGAAATTGGCGATGGGCTCTCTAAATATCCATAGTGAGAAAATATATACATATGATACAATAACTATTCTAATTTAGTTAGTCTTTCCTTCTTGTTACTTTGTACTTAATTAATTATTGGGTTCTAAGCGACCAAGTCACTCACATTAAAGCCAAAAATGTTTAGCTTCCGGACGACTGAGCCATTCACATTAGAACTAGAATGGTTGTGATTACGGACGGCTGAGTCACTCACGTTGAATCACTACCCACAAGCGCTAAGTGCTAAGAAGTATGTGGCTTACCATGGAAGATCAACACTTACACAAAAGAGGGGTAACTAAACTCTTTATTCATTACTACAAACTTCAGTACAACACAACTTTACAATCTTAGTGGCTACCCTAACTCTCATTCTCTACCTATGACTTTCTCATGATCATCCCTATTACTCACTTATATGTTTATGGTGGCTCTTGGTTGCTCATCCATGGCACACTTCATGGGGTAGAAGCAGCCCTCTATTTATAGTGTTACACAATCATTAGATTGGTGTTAGTGTCAACCATCTAGAACCCTACAAAGAAAAAACTAAGCGTTTACACTTCTTCCCTAACATCTAGCTTCAAGATATTTCGTTGTTTCGCTATGAAGTATGGCTAAATAATTTGTTCCTGGAACTTCATATAATAATATCTTGCTCATGCCAATTCCAATTATTCTATAAGCTTCATCGTAAATATGCATTGCTCATTTATTAACATTGCTCCTTAATGCATGCTTGCCTTATGGCATTGTCTAGTGATGTTGGGAATCTTTTGCGCTCTACCATTTCGGTTTTCTTCTCCTTTTGAATCCATATGTGGCTTGACCTTTAACTGATCCTCAATATTCTTTTTTGTCATCTGAGCCTTCCTCACAAATTTGCTACCATTATGTGGCTCACTTTTTTCACTTTTCTCCACACTTGCCTTATAATTGATTCTTTGTATGATGGTAAAATAACTTGGGAATTTGCAGCATTGTCATACGTGAGGTCTAGGGGCCTTGAACTCCATACTTCTATCATTTACTCATAAAACCTTCAATTTTCTAAGATGTTGCTCCTAGATTGATATATACCCTATGCATCATGCTCTGTATCTTCTCGAATATTTTACTTGATATGCATCAATGTATCTTCATAGACATCTAGTGCTCAATCTATGACCTTGTCATTCTCTTGTGCTTCTCATATTCAAATGATGCGGGCTCCGTCTTGTCAAACTTGGTATCTTCCTTGTCATTGTTAACGGTCACTTCTCATTTGCCTCTCATGACCACTAAGTAGACCATTCTTCTTTCTGATGAAAAGCGCTTCCTCTTCATCCTCTTTATTCAAGGCGATTTGCCCGTATGCATGGTTAATACCTCTTATTAGCTAACAAATTGCCCAACTCCACCAGTGATGGTTGCGTCGGCCATCCTCTCTCTATGGCCATAAAACCCATTGTACTTAGGACTTAGGCCATGCATGATGATGCTCTTCATCCTGGCCTCGCTGACTTCTCTTGAGGGTCAAGTTGGGATCACGACAAATATTATTTATCTTCGTAAAATACTGATTGATATGAACTTAATATATACATTTCTATTAGGGTTGTATTCTATGGTTATGACTACATTGATCAATATTTACTTCGCATACTCAAAGTGCATTGTGAGATACCTATGAGCTCATTCTCTAAGAGTTGGAATCGCGGCTCATTGTTCTTTGAGAATAGTTATAAGGATTAAGAGCTATACTCTGTTTTGGGTTTGTAACTCTATAAGAAAAAATCCATAAAGAAGAACAAGGCCCACGATCAATTACTTGGTTATGGCTTCGACCAGTTTGCTGGCATGTACTCTATTAGTTTACATTAGTCCACTCCGATCAGTGATTTGACTACCCTGATCAGATTAAACTAGTCGGGACAGGCATTTACTTCTACACAAGAATAACATACGAATAGTTTCCTTGACAAGTATAAATAATCGATCAAAAGTTGCTCCAAAAAGACACCTCCTGTGAATAGACACTTTTTTGGCAAGAAAACACCTTTTTACCATGAGATGCCTTTTTTAGGCATAACTACTACCCCTTCATTCTATATAAATAGTGAGGCACTTGTACCATCTAAGGCTTCTCGAATGAATTCACGAACACACGAAGATGTGTATGATCATTATTGCTTACAAACAAGAGCCTGTAATACTTGTACTCTGTCAAGCCATTTGGCTAATAGAAGCAATCCTTTGTCCCACTTTTCACACTTTCTGATCACAGAAGCTTGCAACTATTTTCATTATTAACCTCAATCTAGATGCCTCATGTCTTGAACATCAACACCTGTGCAGTCACAATTGAGACAGCTGAGCAACAAGCAAAATGTGAATAGTGCGAAGCTCATGAGAGGATAGAAAAGCCACCCAGGAGCAGCACGAATATTTCATTGCAGCAAAATAAAGAACTGTAGACGAGGTGAGACGCCAATACTACAGCAGTCAACCAAGGGCATCATGAAGATAGGATCACTCAGGGAGTCATACCCGACACATATTTTTGTTCACATTGCAAGTCCCGAGGATGACGGTAAGAGACCTAAACTTGGTTCCGAACAGTTCACAGGAGAAAACTCCTATAGACAAAATCTGCATATTAACTAGTGTGATTTTAAATCAACCTATGAAAGAGAACAATGAGCATAATGCAATGAGCATAATGCAACGATCATTAGATCCTTTGTCGTTCATGTGCAAGAAGCTACAGAAGTATAGAGCATGTCCCTGTCCACAAGGTCTCAGACTGGTTCTTGTGTGGAGCACTCATCATTTGGTTGGTGTCGACAAGGCATCAACCGCCAACAGAGGAATGAGCCACAATGAAGAAGCGTCTTTGACAGACTTACCCTAGGTGAAAATACTAACCGTGGTCGACGACGACATCATTCTCCTGAATATATGAAACAGGTTCCTAATGTGCGAATACACTTGGGACTTTACACAGGTTGTAAAGCTTTTCCACCGGAGCTTAGAGATGTCACTTGACTTGAGAAATTCAAACCAGGTCATTTGAAGAGTTTCAATAGAACCCATAATATATCAAAATTTCTATGAATATATACTACCACCATCCAAACTGCTGGTGGTGATGAGAAGGTAATGAAAAACTATCTTCCTATTATTGTTAAGGGATCCGAAAGAGCTTAGATGTTTAATCAGGTCAAGGGATCTATTTGTAGTTGAGAAAGTTTATATCATGCAATCTTAAACAATTTCAAGAGTTTTTATGCCAAGCTAGGGAGAGAGGATGATCTGCACCATTTTTGTCAGACCTTTGGCAAAAATCTGCATTAATTTATTAAGAGGTTTGTAGAGATCCACAATACCATTCCTAACATATCTAGGTGAATCGAAGACGGCTTCTCCTAGAATTTTGGAGTAAAATCACTCCCTCCGATAATCCCACCATGTATCCTTGGTCGAGAGGGAGGGGTACCGAGAGGACATTTGGTCTTAGATCTTGAAGTAGGCACTCCCACTGATATCCTTAGTTTTGCTATTTCTAGTATATTGATAGAACTATTGAAAGAGGTAAAGAGGTGGAGGAATGACAAAGAAAGCTTTGCAAAGATATGAAAAAACACCCAACATCAACATAGAATTCGGGGAAAGATGATAAAACTCAATCTAATAGTGATCAAGCACATCAGCCAGAAATTTGCTTTCAGGAAGGCGAAAACCTAACCTTACAAAGGAGACGAAGAGAACAAAGTACCCCTCATGAGGCACAGGCTTCACATCCTCTCCACTGGGGTCTCACCTCAGCATTTCACATGAGGGGATCAAGCACGGATCCTCAAGTTCTTGAATCCATTCTTCGCTGAGAATTGATTTGTCCATGGCGAATGGTATTGAGGAAAGTTCGAAATGAGGGTTCTGAAGATGAAGGAGCTCGAGTTCTTCGCGCTCAAAAGTGTAAGGCGTGAAGCATATAAGGGAAGCCTCACCCCCTTATATATCTTTTATGGTGTTAGTTTAGACACCGATTCAATTATCGAGGGAAGCGCAAAGATCTCCCTTTGATGCGCATTAAAATGGAGAAATGATTAGCATGAAACCCTATGAGGAAAATAAAAAGTCTTTGGTAAAAATTTTCTACTCACCCAAGCCTTAGGGGCTAACTAATGAGGATTAAGAGCCATACTTTGTTTTGGGCATGTGACTCTATAAGAAAAAGGCAATAAAAAGGAACAAGGCCCATGATCAGTTACCTGGTTTAGGCTTTGACCAGTTTGCTAATGTGTACTCTATTCATTTACACTGGTTCACTCTGACAAGTGATTCGATTGCCATAGCCAGATTAAACTGGTTAGGACAGACAATTGCTTTCGCATAATAATAACATGTGGACAATTTTCTTAACATATATAAATAACTGATTGGAAGTTACTTCAAAAAGGCATCTCCTGTGAAGAGACACCTTTTGGCGAGAAGATACCTTTTTAACCTGAAAGGACAGGGGATGTCGCCTAGAGGGGGGGTGAATAGGCGAATTATAAATTTAAACTAAATTGCAATGAATACGAACCTTCGAATGTCCGAATAATACTCGGATCTGTCCAATAGTTCGGATAGTCCGAGATTGTATTCGGATATTCAACTGATTCGGATAATCCAAAATATATTCGGATATTCGAATGTTCCAGAGCACACACTCGCAAATCTAGATCTAGGCTATTTGGGGAATATTAAACACACCAAATTAAATTAGTTAGCCTAGAATACTTGAGGCAAATAAATATCTAGCCAAAAACTCACTAGAAAAGTAGATCGGCAATTTCAAGATTCAAAATCAAATATTAAAGCAAGAGTAAGAATCAAACTTGGAGACGAAGATTTTTCACCAAGTTCGGATCCTTGAGGATCCTACGTCTCCGTTGAGGCGGCTCGGTCACACTTGAGCCGGGTCTCTTTCAACCCTTTTCCTCCCGTGTTGCACTTGCACTCGCCATGCGTGCCTGGCCACACAAGACACGGGGTCTCTTTCAACCCGCTAGCCGCCTGGTGTTGCACCTTGCACTCGTCGGCTTCACTTCTTGATTCCTTCTCATGAGGCGGAATCGAACCTTCACAAACTTCCCACGCCAACCACACGAAGAACCGGTGGCTCGAGGTGACCTCCTAGCCGCCTAGGAGTCCTCAACCTCCAAGAGTAACAAATACTCACAAAGAACAAACTTGGAGATGAAATCAAGTGCTCAAACTCAAATCCAACTCAATCCTAACACCTCACTCCTCACACTCTTCCCAACCCTTCACACAAAAGGGATCACTTAGATCTAAGGGTAGAGGGTGTATTGGGGGCTCAAGAACAAGGGTATGGCACCTCTAATCCACAGGGTAGCAGCCCCCACAAATGGGGATGGATGGGGGTTTAAATAGAGGCTCCAAAAAACTAGCCGTTTTGCTCAACGTTCGACTCAGTTCGGATAGTCCGAGCTCAAGTTCGGACAGTCCGAACCCATTAGACATGGCTAACAGAGAGACCCAGCTCGGAATATCCGAAAATATGTTCGGATAGTCCGAACTCACTTCGGATAGTCCGAGCAGCACTTCGGATAGTCCGAGTAGAATTCAGCAGCCCGACGAAAATGAGCATAACTTTTGACTCCGGACTCCGATTTAAGTGATTTTTGACTCTATTGAAAGCTAAGAACAAGGGCTACACAACCAACAAGGTCTCACTACCCAAATCTCAAAGGATAAATCCAGATTTCACCAAGAATCTAAGTGAGACCTACAACTTTCACTTTCCGGCACCACCAATACCTCTCTCTCTCTCTAAGTTTCACAAGGATGGATCATTTGAGCACTTGACACATCTAAAAGTCATTCAATGGAGCATCCCTCTTAATAGTACGGCAATCCTTAGACTCAAATTAAATCAAAGAAATCTAAGTCTTACATTCAATCCGCATGCCGTCTTCTCCGTGGATGCAATGTGCATGATGTCTTTTACCAAATGATTGATGATATCTTCGCCTTGTCCAACTTGACTCGATTCACCTCATGAGACTCTCGTCCTATCGACCTTGACTTGATCATCCTCTCTGACGATCTCCACGCCAAGTCAATCTTGACTTAGTCCTCAACTCTTGGTGACACCGCCGTCTTGTTGACCTCGGCTTAACGATCATCCTTCATGATACCTTGGTCATCATACACACACGGGACCTAATTCTTCCCAAACCACTCATGAAAGACATTAGTCCCAAAAGCTCAGTAGATGTGAATAAATTGATATTTTTGAGCAATTAAGTACCACAAGTGTTTCATATAAAGAGGCATAATATAACCGAAACACTTGACATAAGAGATATTCTCTACTAAGTACATCATGATGAATATGTAATTGATCTATATGCACTAGAGAGATAATTGCCGATATGATGAATCAATTAAATCATGGCAAGGATCACATTCTTTACTTAAATGAAGCACATGATAGAATATACACGAATTGTACATGTGCGACTAATATTTGGAATAAGAGTAAATATGTGATCCAACACTAGATTAAACTTCACTAAGAGAATTGCATGAGAAGATATACAACTAAAACATGCATGCACCAAGTCAATCTATAGCAATATGAAGTTTAACTCTAGTTAATACATACATACCAAAAACAAAGCACATAATGAACTCAAATGAACATATATGCACAAATAAATATGACATGAACCAATGTGCATATATACAATCAATATACTACTTGGAGTTCACTATGCATTTGCACAAAAGGAATGCAATAACAAATATGGAAGGGATACCGAGATTGCATACCTTATCTTTGCTTAACCATTCACTTGATTTTCCTATAAATAGATGAGACTAATACTCAACTTGGCAATGAACATGTTAGTCTCATAGCAATATAATCATATTAGAGGTTTGCCATTTGTTAAGCACTAAGTTAAGCATTTACACAATTACATAGATTGTCATTATATGCGTTTGTCATTAATCACCAAAATAACATAAGTGCCTAGATGCACTTTCAATCTCCCCCTTTTTGGTGATTTATGACAAACCTATTATCAATTGCTCCGAATGACAATATTAAGATATTTAGCATTAAAAACAAGCATGAAGAAACAATAAGACATCATACTCACAAATTATCCCTTTTTGTCAATCGATTAGGGGACAATTGATAAATCCATAAATTCTCCCCCTTTTGTCATTAATCCCAAAAAGGTGCTTAATAGATCCTTATTGTTCATTCAATAAAGTCTGTTCTTCCCCTTGATTGCACACTCAATAAAAAGATTAGGAAGAATCAAGATAAAAATAAGGAGCTAGGAATAGGGCAATGATATTAAGCTCCCCCTAAATCTAGGCAAGATATGATACTAATTATATCCAAAATTTAGGTAATGGATGTTTCCAATGATACCAATTTAAATTAGTCATGATTTACAGGATATAAGTGATGCTTAAACATGACATTTGAATATGATTTCACATGGAAAAGATTTATTCTTTAAACATCAAGATCATATAGCAAATTTATATGATTTAAGCACATGCTCATGATCAAATTAAATTCTAACAATCAAGATCATATAGAGAAGATTACACAAGAAGGAATTGCTTATATGGTCACAAGATGTACACAAGATCATGAATTAGAATTTCATAAGTAAGATGCACTTTCATGATCAAGAATTTCATAAACTTATCAAGAGCATACCTCTTTGCAATGTGTCACCCATATGTATCTTTTTAATTCATGATAATGCCAAATGCAAGTTAGATGACACTTCAAAACAATTTAGGATTGAGGATACCTCTCGAAAGATACCAATTAATGAAACTAATTGAAAGGTACAACACCATTTAGAATGACACAATTTAGCATAATGGTGTGCAAAGACATTATTGAATATGGTCAAGAAAGAAACACGCCCTTTGTCGATTCTTGTCCATCGCATGTTCGAATCGGTCATGATCACGCGCCCGCCTTAGATCCTCGGACTATGGAGCTTCTCTCCATTTCCTTCATCCCACCGTCGAAGATGACCCTTTTCCAATACCTTGAACATCAATAGACAAGCACACGATTTTCGAACAAATATCTCTCAACTTGACCCAAGTTAGTTTGATAATGTCTAAGTACAACATGCATGATATAGATGATATACAAGACAATACTCTTTTGCACGCAATTTTAAAAATTCAAGATATCAATTGAAGATTTCATTATACCAATTTTCAACAAAAATTATTTGAAACTCATTCAAATTTAATCTTGACATCCACTTGTAAGAGAGATAATGAGTAAAACACATTCACACTCACTCTTGAACTTACAAGGACATTTTCTCTTTCCATAATAAACTCGAGTTATGTAGAGAGAAAACATTTTGAGGTTAAGTTACAATTAAATCCAATTTCGGAAGAACTTAGCCAAAAGATGCACTTTCATAGGAATGAAAACTTAAATAGATATGCTCCACTTTGAAGCTTGGAGCAATGAATAAGTTCACTTAGTTTTCATCATGAAAGGCTTGCCAAGATTCCAATTTAAAACACTCAAAATCTTAAGAGATGCAAATAGCAGCACGAAATCGATTATAGCTTTTAAACCAATGCTCAAATGCAAAAATCATCAACGTGAAAAAGATCCGTCTCGAAATTATCTTCGAGAGCTATGAATACCGAAAATTCATTTGAGCAAAGGAAAACCCCGAAAACTTGAAAATAGTGAATACTGAATCGAAGGTTTCGGGAAAAGAAATCTCGCTTTGAAATGGTCCTGAGGATGAAAACAACATCAAAAGAGCTCCCAAATAGTTTTAGATGAATCATGGAGCAATAAATTGAGTTATCTTAGTTTTTATCACAAGGAAATACTCAAATCATCTTAAAGATAGGCAAGATTTCAAAAATGCAATGTGCTGAAAAAAATTCAGTTTTGACATTCCATTTAAGCCTTTTGATAGGGCTGAAAAAATATTCAAACAAAGTTCATAAATTCTGAAAAAATTAGACAATGAAGTCCAACTATAGAGGATCAATTCTTACAAAGGTGGTCCCCTCAAATTATGCTCTGATTTGGAGATACAAAAATCACAAATCAGCTCAAAACCATTCAAAAGTCTGAATTTTCAGCATTTGATCAAAGTGAGAAAAAACCATAACTTTTTCAAATGAAGTTAAAAATATTTGAAATTGTGCAGAAACAAACTTTGGACTCCTGAGAAACTTTTCCAAAAAGAATTTTTTAAAAAGGAGTCTCCAATCAAAAGATATGCCAAATTTTGATTTGTAGGTATGATTTTCAATCAAAGAGAAGAAAAGTCAAAACTTTTTCAAATTAAGTCCAATTGATTTGAAAATCTTCAGAAATGAACTTTGGACTATTTAGAAGGTTTCTCAAAAAGAATTTCCTTAAAAGCACATTTCGTTCAAAAGATATGGTAGATTGCGCGTTGTAGGTATAAAGACAAGTTGAATTTGCACTAAATGCTCAAAATGCAATCCGATTTAAATTTCATGGAGATTTGAACTTTCATGGCTTTGTATGAGTTGAAAATACTATTTTAAGCCATGATACACAAAGAAATCCACTTCAAATATCAAAACCCACAATATGCAAGAATGGGTCATTTTGGGTCAAATGAAGAATTTTGGCCAAACTCAAATGGCTATAACTTTTGAACGGTTGATCGTTTGGAAAAACTTTGAACTAAAGAAATGCTTGAAATGACCAACCCTACGAGTTTTGTATTGACCACTTTTTCAAAAACTCAATAGATTTTAACTTATGAAAATATTTCATTTAATCCAAAAACAAGATCATATAAGATCAATTTGAGGCCAAATTAAACTTAGAGAGAGAGAGGTATTGGTGGTGCCGGAAAGTGAAAGTTGTAGGTCTCACTTAGATTCTTGGTGAAATCTGGATTTATCCTTTGAGATTTGGGTAGTGAGACCTTGTTGGTTGTGTAGCCCTTGTTCTTAGCTTTCAATAGAGTCAAAAATCACTTAAATCGGAGTCCGGAGTCAAAAGTTATGCTCATTTTCGTCGGGCTGCTGAATTCTACTCGGACTATCCGAAGTGCTGCTCGGACTATCCGAAGTGAGTTCGGACTATCCGAACATATTTTCGGATATTCCGAGCTGGGTCTCTCTGTTAGCCATGTCTAATGGGTTCGGATTGTCTCGAACTTGAGCTCGGACTATCCGAATCGAGTCGAACGTTGAGCAAAACGGCTAGTTTTTGGAGCCTCTATTTAAACCCCCATCCATCCCCATTTGTGGGGGCTGCTACTACTGTGGATTAAAGGTGCCATACCCTTGTTCTTGAGCCCCCAATACACCCCTCTACCCTTAGATCTAAGTGATCCCCTTTTGTGTGAAGGGTTGGGAAGAGTGTGAGGAGTGAGGTGTTAGGATTGAGTTGGATTTGAGTTTGAGCACTTGACACATCTAAAAGTCATTCAATGGAGCATCCCTCTTAATAGTACGGCAATCCTTAGACTCAAATTAAATCAAAGAAATCTAAGTCTTACATTCAATCCGCATGCAGTCTTCTCCGTGGATGCAATGTGCATGATGTCTTTACCAAATGATTGATGACATCTTCGCCTTTGTCCAACTTGACTCGATTCACCTCATGAGACTCTCGTCCTATCGACCTTGACTTGATCATCCTCTCGACGATCTCCACGCCAAGTCAATCTTGACTTAGTCCTCAACTCTTGGTGACACCGCCGTCTTGTTGACCTCGCTTAACGATCATCCTTCATGATACCTTGGTCATCATACACACACGGACCTAATTCTTCCCAAACCACTCATGAAAGACATTAGTCCCAAAAGCTCGAGAGATGTGAATAAATTGATATTTTTGAGCAATTAAGTACCACAAGTGTTTCATATAAAGAGGCATAATATAACTGGAAACACTTGACATAAGAGATATTCTCTACTAAGTACATCATGATGAATATGTAATTGATCTATATGCACTAGAGAGATAATTGCCGATATGATGAATCAATTAAATCATGGCAAGGATCACATTCTTTACTTAAATGAAGCACATGATAGAATATACACGAATTGTACATGTGCGACTAATATTTGGAATAAGAGTAAATATGTGATCCAACACTAGATTAAACTTCACTAAGAGAATTGCATGAGAAGATATACAACTAAAACATGCATGCACCAAGTCAATCTATAGCAATATGAAGTTTAACTCTAGTTAATACATACATACCAAAAACAAAGCACATAATGAACTCAAATGAACATATATGCACAAATAAATATGACATGAACCAATGTGCATATATACAATCAATATACTACTTAGAGTTCACTATGCATTTGCACAAAAGGAATGCAATAACAAATATGGAAGGGATAATGAGATTGCATACCTTATCTTTGCTTAACCATTCACTTGATTTTCCTATAAATAGATGAGACTAATACTCAACTTGGCAATGAACATGTTAGTCTCATAGCAATATAATCATATTAGAGGTTTGCCATTTGTTAAGCACTAAGTTAAGCATTTACACAATTACATAGATTGTCATTATATGCGTTTGTCATTAATCACCAAAATAACATAAGTGCCTAGATGCACTTTCATAACCTAAAGACACCTTTTTGAAGCATAAATGTCACCCCTTCGTTCTGTATAAATAAGGAGGCCTTTGTACCATTTGAGGCATCTCGAACGAATTCACGAACACACGAAGACATATATGATCATTATTGCTTACAAATAAGACTTTATAATACTTCTACTCTATCAAGCCACTTGGCTAATAAAAGTAATACTTCATACCACTTTTTGCACTTTCTAATCATAGAAGCTTGCAACTATTTTTTCATTTGTAAGCTCGATCTAGAAACCTCGTTTCTTGAACATCAACAAATAGCTTTGCCATTGCCTCCTAAGCCGGTGTCTCCACGTCTCCAATGTGCTCCACTTGATTCTTCTTGATCATCTCCTTCAACATGAGCATAGCCTTGCGTGCCTTGATGTGTTATTGCCACTGGACTTTCTGTTCTTTGGAGGAATTTGTCTCGGTTGTCACAACAACCTCTCATATGTACCGACCCTATAGATATGGCTCAGTTCTGCCAATAGTCATAGTTGTAGCTATTGAGTCTCTTTATTCCACTGCTTGCGCTCATGTGATCCAATATCTCAATTGATGCTTAACGTTAACTTCGCTTGGTTCTAAACCAGCAATTTTCATAGTCCTGAACTATGATCTTCAGCATAATATTCCTTTAGTGCCTCTCGGTGTCATGTCGGGACCCAAATTCACCAATTCGAACCCTATGTGTATATCACACTAGTCCAGAATCATGCTAGTGCACATATACTCAATATTGGTAAATATTACATTATACATAATGATAATAATATAAAGGCTTTATTTATTGAATATAACTAAGTGTATGAGCTTAGAACCAACTTACATTATTAAGCTACGTAGGGCTAGACTTGAAATAAGAAACTAAGATAATGCAGAGGAAAAGTAAAAGATGTGGCAACCCATTAGTTTACCACAACAATTGACAATGCTCGAATCCTAATTACTCGTATCCTCCTGGTACTCCTCCTCCAATACAGGTGTAGACTTCTCAATTGTTGATATTGTTATTGGCAAAGGTGAATACTTAAAGCACTCAACAAGTTGTGCAT
This sequence comes from Guadua angustifolia, assembly GCA_036346375.1. Taxonomy (NCBI): domain Eukaryota; kingdom Viridiplantae; phylum Streptophyta; class Magnoliopsida; order Poales; family Poaceae; genus Guadua; species Guadua angustifolia. Next base: position 14,079,622 of record CM070502.1, read on the forward strand.
AAATATGATTCTAATATTCTATATAGAATATGCAAGGTTTGTTCTAAAGAAATGGCTAACATGGCTTACCAAAGACTGCACTGATTAATGTAAGTGACCAGTACTTACCAGACTCCTCCTGCTCTTAATGGTCTCGGACTACCTACTTTAATACCACTTGCTGGAAATCGGGGTAGACCCTCCAAATACCCACACTGAGGCCCTGTTTGGAAGCAATGTATTTTCATAGTTTCTAGGCAATACCATGGTTTCTAAGAATACCATGGTATTTTATACCATGAGGTGTTTGGTTACCATGTCAAAAGCTATGTATTAAAAACCATGGTTTGGTAGATACCATGGTATTTTTGGAGTATTTGAAACCCCACTCCAACCCAAAGTTTTTATGGTTTTGGCTAGCTTCTTGTCTATTTCCACTCAAATACCATGGTTTGTGATGTTGCATCCAAACAGTTGGTAGTTCCAAGAAATATCATAGTTTTAAAGGAGTTTGGTAAAACCATGGTATTCATGACAAAACAATTGAAAAATATAGTATATCAAAACCATAGTTTTGAAATACATTGCTTCTAAACAGGGCCTGAGTGGACCTTTCATTTGTAGTATTTAGTACTCAATTATTTATGGACTTCTGGTTGGCCAAGCCACTCACGTGAGAGCCATATTCAGCTTTTTGGCTGTCCAGCTGTTCATGCTAAAAGCGGCCAAACCATTTATATTGAATCACAACTCACAAGTACTAAGTACTAAAAAAAAGTAGGTGGCTTACTGTGAAGGGCCAACACTTACACCAAAAAAGGGTAACTCAACTCTTTATTCACTAATACAAACTTTGATATAACATAAACAACTCTAAATCTCTAGCTCATACCAATTCTCAGTTATTCTAGAAAGTTTGTCATAAGTATGCATTGCTCGTTTGTTAATGGAGCACATTAGCATATAACCGATCAAACTACCAGTGATCGATCCCTTTCCACCATAACATAGTTAAAAAAACACCCACGAGACTGTAGGATTCACAGTCTTTCCAGCTCCCTCTAATTAACGTCAATAAGGCTATTACAACATCTCAACTAACTTTGCCTGATTTGTTAAGTTAGCAACAAAGGCTCGATCGCTAGAAAAGGATGATTTCCGGCTGCAAGGCAAAGTGGGCAATCACCTTCCTGTTCATGCACAGTGCTCTGGTGCCCGTGGGTTGCGTCTTGCCATCGCAAGCAGGTGGCGATAGTTTCGCGATGGTCCTGCGCGGTACTGCGTGTGCTGCTGCACAGTGTCGGCTGCCAACATATGACTATTTTTTTTTGGCGTGGGCGAGAGTCGCGAGACCATCCTCCACCAAATCTTATCTCTAAGAACACCCCTGCCTCTGTTCTCGTCCCGTCTCTTCCCTCCCGTCTCCCCCTTTTCTTTTCCTTCTTGGCTGCAGATTAGATTGGGTTGGGATCTACCATTAATCTTCCATTGGTGCCGGCCGGGTTCGTTTGCGCCGCCGCTTTAATTTGACTGCACATTCTGGGCCTGTTGTGACCTTCGCATGGCCTTCCAATTGGACAGCGGGAATTGCTCCCATCAAGGTATATATACCCATGTCCCCTTCTGCTCTTGGTTGCCCTTTGGCTTCTAGTGTTCACTGCTTGCTCGATCTTGTCCCTACCGCTTCGTTCAACGAAAACTTGTGCGTGTTGTTTTGCGCTTGTCGAAGTGTCAAGCGTCAAGGGTTGTTGAGCTCCTGATCTTTCTTGCTTCTTCTTCTGACGCATAGTCAGAGTTGCAGTCATGTACGTTGTTGATTTCCTGTCTCTGCTAGCTGTTGGTGATGCTGCCTTTTGTTTGATATTTTGATTTGATTTGACGTGCGAGATGTGGCCAAAATAGGACGGAGAGACGGGGACGGGTTTAGGATGTAGCTAAGCCTTTGGAAGGTCCGTCGACTGTTCGGTGGTGGACTGGGCTAAGGCGTAGCCGCGCCGCGCGCGTAGGGGTGTTGATCTTGTCGTTCACTCGATGAGGAAGGCAGCAAAGTTTAGCCGCCCCAACAGTCAGACGATGAGTTACAGATTGGCTTGTTCTCTCGCCAGGCGTTGGCGCATAGTAACTGGAAGTACTGGATGAAGATTATCGATATAGATCATTGATTGACCGCTTGGACTATATCTTAAGCGGGTATATTCAATATAAAAAGATATTTGAAGAAAAAATGCAGGAGGAAAGCAGTAAACAAGATTGTTCGTCCGAATACCAATGTAGCGTATATAATACATGATCCATATCCGATAGAGAGGGTATACTCAATAAAAAAAGATTATTTGAAGAAAAAATACAGGAGGAGAGTGGTAAATAAGATTGTTCGTCCGAATACCAATGTAGCGTATATAATACATGATCCATATCCGATGGAGAGGGTATACTCAATAAAAATAGATTATTTGAAGAAAAAATACAGGAGGAGAGCAGTAAACAAGATTGTTCGTCCGAATACCAATGTAGCGTATATAATACATGATCCATATCCGATAGAGAGGGTATACTCAATAAAAAAAGATTATTTGAAGAAAAAATACAGGAGGAGAGCAGTAAACAAGATTGTTCGTCCGAATACCAATGTAGCGTATATAACTACACAAACTATCGCGTGTGAAACGCTTGTTAGCGACAACTATAGGTACCATGCTATGAGTTCCGAAATGTACCTCCCGAAATAGGTAGAAGAGCACACTTGGCTCACGACGCACCTACCACCACAGTTATTTCATGTCCTTATTGCAAAACCGTTCATTGTTGGACTCGAAGCTGTATCTGGGCATTGGCTCTTGCAGTGTAGTACACGTATTAATACTATAAAATCCAAATGGAAAACATGTGTTTTTACCTGTATAGTGGATCACCCAAGTAAGGTACTCTTTCTGATCATAAATAGTTGTTGTTTTGCATATAAATATAGACATAGTATTAAACTTTCGAAACTTTCATCGTCAATATATTTTTAAATATTTAAAATGAATATATAAAAAATATATATATATATATATATATATATATATATATATATATATTGTCTTGAAAAATACTTTCATAATATTATAATTTTATTAGAATTTATAAATATATTATAATAAAATCAGTAATCAAAGATATACTTTGAAGACTATATTAACGCACAAAATAATAACTATTTGTGACGGGGGAGGGAGTAGTACATGATTGGGTCCATTCCAAAATGGAAAACAACAGTAAGTAGAATAACACCTTTTTTCCAGGGGCAAGCAGAGTTACACCTCGATGGCACCGACCAGGAACAAAACGCTGGTGTGGCCCTTAGTAGATAAGCCAATGAACAAATTAAAGTCCTATTTAGTATAGCTGTAGTTTTCATAAAAAGTAACTTTTGGCTGTGTTGTATAGCTAAAGGACTATACAACTGAACGGTTATATTGAAGAGGTTTGATGTTTGGTAGTCTGATTTTTAGTCTAGCTTTTAGATGTAAGGGTGCAGTTTGTGATTTTATATTTGGTAGGTGGAGGTAATTTTCTTCAACTCTAGTAGCAAAGCCAGAATCCTAACCCACCGAATTTGTGGAAAGCTACCCTATACTAGCTTTCAACTTTCAACTTCTTCTAATACAAATGGTTGCTAGTTTTCGACTGTGGAAAAAGCTAACCGTTTGAAATAGCTTCCGGATTTTAAAGGGGAGAAACTGAAGTTGAAGCCAATGGAGGTAAAGACAATGGAGGTGGCCGGGGCCGCGCGGTCTTGTTCAGAGAAGGCATCGACTGAGGTGGGCTGGACAAGTACCACACTTGGTTCATGCTGTGGGCCGTGTGGTGGGCTACATGCGAAGTGTTTCGAGCTCGGAGTGGTCAAGCCCTTCCCATGGCCCGTGGTGCTACACGCCCACACCTAATGGCAGGTAGAGATGGCAATTAGACCCATTGGTTCTGCACTTGATCGGGTCAGGTTTGGGTTCTAATTTTCACCTGCAGATTCTTTGGGTTGGGTACCCGAGATGGGTTCGGGTTGGAGTCGGGTTTATAAAACCACTCACGAGTACCCATCAGGTATCTGAAATACCGCACGTACCCATCGAGTACCCGTCGGGTTCTAGGTACCCGTTGGGTTTGGGGTTGGGTTCCGGATACCCGCCGGGTTCGGCTCGGGTTTTTTGGTTTGGGTTTCTTGTCAGATCGGGTTTTGCAAAACCCGCACCTGACCCGACCTTTTGTCACCTCTAGAACTGCAGTACTGTACAAACCCGTAGGGTACCTACCGGATTTCGGGTACCCGCCGGGTTCAGGTTCGGATATAGTTTTTTACCCGATAGGGTATTCGGGTTCGGGTTGGGTTTTCCCATTAGGGTTTTCTGTCGGTCGGGTTGGGTTTTGTAAAACCCACACCTGACCCGTTGCCATCCCTACTGACAGGTGAGAACGAATACAGTTTGGACCACATACAGAAGTCACAGGTGAGTAGGAGTGGACGGAGGCAGTTTCTATCTAGTTGGTAGTTATATACGCTACATAAATGGCTGAGATCGCCCGTAATTTTTAACTTGTAGTCTAGTGGCGACTACGGGTAATCTCTATTCGAGAGGGACCAACGGTGGGTTCACATCTCATAGATGAAGGGTTGTGTCTGCCGAAAGAGACGAGCAATCCTTCCATAGTTCCACTATTGTTCAATTTCTGCCAACAATTTCATATGAAAATTATTTTTTCATTTACAACGAAGACAACTACTATCCACACATCACACACACAAATACCCCCTTTGGCATATGCCAAAAAGATAAATGCTAGAGATAAATCCGTGACATCACAAAATTCTACCGATGTACACATATATGTGGGTAAAGGTGGATACTAGGATTTAAATCTCAGTAGATGGAGTTGTACATTTACAACTCTTAACACCGCTATTAAGAGATGGTTCACACATGAGATTTAATTTCGATAGCAATATGTTACGTGATGTTGGAAATTTTTGTATAGGAGTCCTTTTCTTCTAAGAGTACATAGCAGACAAACACACACAGTACAAACAACTCATGCACACAAGTACGCGTTCTCTATATATGCTGGAATTTATCGGAGGTGTATAGGGGTCTTAATTGTTATGCAAAGAGGGGAAATCTGCATTGAGGGCCGGGAACTTGGGATTCTGAGGCAAATTTTCCTAACGAAGTTTTGGCATGGACGATGATGTTTTTGTGGACCATTGTCGGTACTTGCTTAGTCGCAAGCCAGCAATATTTGATTTCAGTTTTTTTTTAATAAAAAAACTCCATACTCCACTTGGCATCCTTTACAATCCATGATTGTTTATATAAAACGGTTGTTTGGATTATCTAAAACGCTACTAGTTTGTACGTTCAACTGTACATGAAATTCCACCAGAGGCAGCTCATCACGGAGATGACTAGTCACCGATCTAGAAAATTGGCACACAGCTGAGTATGTTTGGGCAATATATAACCAGGGTTTTTTGTTTTGGTTTGGTACAAATATCATCTCCCATCGAAATTTGGTCGAATTTGGCTAAATTTCAGTCAAATTTCGGCTAAATTTAAACAAAAACAACAAAATTCAAACAAAAATAACAAAATCCGAAATTTCGCCCTTTCGCTCTGGCCAAAATTTCTAAAATTTCGTCGAAATAAAAATCGTGTATATAACTAGAGCTTGCATATGTCTATTGCGTCATGTAAAAATCGAAATAGATTGACTTGCACGCCTGAAGAAAAACAACATCTCCCTTGTTTTAAATATAAGCAAGAGTACTGTACTACTAGAGTACAACATGTACTACGTAAAATGCGCTCCTATGTAGCAGCTACAGAACTACTTGAAGTACCTGCTAGTACTACAAGGTGGTTACTGTGGGGATTTTTTTTGGAGATTGTTAGTGTGGTTTGTACTACTCCTATCTCGTTTGAGTCTTGGACGTCACATTCACGTTAGGGAATAGGAGTACGTTTCTACGTCGTGGAAGAAAAAAAATGCAAGGAGAAGAGTAAATTTCTCCGCTGTATAATTTTTTTTCTAAAGTTATCACAAAACTATATGTTTTAAGTTATATTTTATAAAATTGCATGTTTTGGTAGAACTTATGGCCTAAATTAACTTTAGAATTGACTATTTTATCGGATATGACATCATACGAGATGGTCATATGGGCCTACGCTATTACGCTCGTTGTAAAAAATAATTAATTTTAAAATCTATCACTTAACTGATAATTTATAGTGATTTTGTGAAAATAAAAGCTAAAAAACACAATAGTTTTATAATATCGTGTAGAAAATCTTTTTTTTTGGGTAAAATTTACTCGCGCAATAAAGGCTCGGGTGAAGGCGGGGGGTTTCACCACTCGAGCAGTGAGCGGAGTACGCCCGAGGCAGGCATTGGTTGCCGGCCTTTATTTCTCAGGAGCTCTGGGCAGCTCGACGGATTGGGAAGCCGTGACCGCACCCACCCGTTGGAGCGTCGTCGGGTCGCCCTCGCCTCTGGCCCACGCGGTCATACAGAGCACGTATACTACGTGGCGCTCCCCGCCGTCCGAAGACCGGCCTGGTCGAGAATAAGACGACCGGGTGCCCTCGCGCGGTCGGCAGGATCGTTACCCGCAGCGGACGCCCCTGCCGTTTTCCCCCGTGCACTGCCCTGCGTAGCGTAATCAATTGGTCCGCACCGCACCACGCGCCGTCGCTTTCGTCTCGGGGGAGGCGAGCGGGCGAGAGTGGAGTGGCGCTTTCTGCCGGTGCTACTGGAGCGGAACGCCTAGGGTTCCAGAGACCTCCACGCCCGTCGCCTCGCGCCGGCCGCCATCCGCCGCGGTGCTCTGGTATGCCCTCCGTGCACGCTTTTGGTCTGCGATCTCCCTGCTGCTTTGCGGTTTTTTTTCCGGGGCCTGTGTGTGTCGGTGGGAGGTTGGGGAATCCACTGGTCGGTGATCCTGCGGGTTTCGAGGGTTTTCGGCGTCTTTTTTTGGTGGATTTGGGTCGGTTTCGTGACGGATTTTCGCGGACTGTTTCCTGCGGATTTTCGGGATTCTACCTGTTTATTCACGACTCGGCAATCAGGGATGTGGATTTGCTTGCGTTCGTATGATCGCCTCGAGGTTTTGTTTACTCTGCTAGCGTGAGATGTAAGATGCTAGTTTTTTTATGCTTACGGTTTGCTTACAGTTCGGCGTTTTTGCGGTTACAGTTTGTTCATGCCTTCATGGGTTGCTCGCGTGTAAACATATGAACTTTTGCTTCGGCATCTGTGTATTTGCATAGCTATCATTGTGATTAGATCGTTGCCTTATAGCGTTGTGAGCTTATAATAGAACCTAGTCACTGGGCTTAAGTTTTTCCTGCAATTTGTTATATTTCTGCAACCTCTGTGTATACTACGTAGTAGCTCTGCTAGTACTCATCCATTTATAAACAGATGTCACCGTGGTACGCTATAGTTAACTTTCCCAACTTTGACGGTTTCATCTCTAATAGTACATTTATCATCAAAAGTACTCTCATGATGTTGTGATTTTATAATCTATGATGAAGATATGGTCATAAAAAAGGTATAAAACGGAAAGTTAATTATTCTATACCATGCAATGTCCAAAATGGCATGTTAAAGGGTGTAGTTGATACTATGGGTTGAGTTTCTTTCAGTGTGCAGTGAGAGAATTGGGAGTCATTTTTCTGTCATGCTCATACGCATAGGTGTTTTTCGACTAATTTTAGTGCCAACTGCTCTCTAAATTAAGGTGCAAAATTTGCTCCTTTGTGTGGTGATGCTCATGTGGAGAGTGTGCTCGTTAGATGAATTCATGATCTCACCAGCAAAGGAGGATACAACTTAGCCCAAAGCTTCTAAGCCAATCATAATAAGTTGTCAGTATGTTGTGCTGTTATTATCCAGACAGATTGGTAGTTTTCTTCACTGTCAGTTGTTTTATGCGATGAAGCATTTGCATAGGTACGTGGGCCATAACTGCGATCTATTCTGTGATACCCTCTAGGTTCCGACTGGAAAATTTTGGATTTAGATTGAATTTTCTGGGGTGTTAAATTTGCTATTCAGTATTGTACATTTCTATTATGATTACACTCATTGAGTTGTTCCTTTTTGGTGTGAGATGGTCCTCTGTTATGACTTGTGAGTTTCATTGCCTCCTTGATGCAATGCATATGTTATCTATTTCAACAGAAATGGATAAATTCACCTACACTATCTTTGTGTGATTATGAATAAAGAATAACATAAAAGATGATCAGGGCTCGTGCAATCACCTGCAATCAACTAAGAAAAGTTTCAAAAATTCTGAAAAAATCATGGATGTACATCTCATCTTACCCCATCTATATATAAAATTACATGATCAAATTCGTCCTATGCTAGATGTTACAAAAGACAAATTTCTAACAAACTTGAATAGTTCAAATGCACCTCAAATTTGTCTTTTTGTAACTTCTAGCATAGACTAATTTGATCATGAAATTTTATATATAGATGGGGTAAGATGAGATGTACATCCATGATTTTTTCAGAATTTTTGAAACTTTTCTTAGAATAACATAAAAGATGATGCTCTACTAACATGACCTGGCAATCTTATCAGTTATCATCGCAATATAGATAAACAGAATTTTACTAGTTAGTGGAAACCTTATAGGGTGGTGTGCTAAACTTTGGATGAGTACTCCCACTTATGTCTGGTAGCTTGCTCATTTGCCAATTCATTCCATTTCCAGCTCCACCTATTTCACACAAATCCTGTTCCCTTTCACTATTTTATGGTAATTTGGTATATTTTCTCTTGGGGTGGGGTATCTAGCATGCATGTCTTATGTTTGGGTTGGGGTATCTAGCATGCATGTCTTAACATTATCGAGGTGAATTGGGAACAATATGCTGTGTTTAATTACCATGATTTATTTTGTTTAGAACATCTTTCACTCATTTTCTGTGAAATGTAGCGTGCTGAGTGCTGACTCTCTTCATACTTTCTTTAAAACAGTGGATCTTTGCTTATTGTTTGGTGAATAATAATGTGTTGATTATCTGTTGTGATATTGTTATGGCCTTGGGCACATTTTTGGTTGTTTCTAACTTTCCACAATTTTTTTTGTAGTCTCCTTTTGTTGTTTGCAACATACTTTTTAAATGGATTTTATTGTGAAAAATTGCATTGTCTTTTCAATATGAGTTGATTTATTTTTGTTTTTGGCATTTAGGGACATAACAAGAAATGTTTTATACACACAATGGCAAAGTCTATGCAATTATGTATGCTGTTCCCGGATTTTTTTTTGGCAGATGCTGTGTTTTCCAATTTAGGCCGTACAATTTGGCATATGCAGTGGTCTTCAGTTTTATGGCTAAAGATGGTCATTTCCCCTTTATCTCTCTATTTTAGTTTGTGCTTGCCTGCTTGGTCATTCTGTTCTCTGTCTTTATTTGAAGTTGTTCGATTTGATACTTTCTAGTCTTGATTGGTCTATGTTTGCCTTCGAGCTTTGTGCTTGCTTTTGATTTATGTTGTCTGACAGTAGTAGTAAAATTATATGTGTGCTTGGCCTTGCAGCTTTAGCCATGGTGAGAAAGAAAAGGACTGCCCCCTAGTGCTGGGGAAAGTTCGGGGAGTCAGGAAGCTACAGGGGCCCCTGGACAGGGTCCACCACAGCAAGCTGAGAGAGCTCAACAGCATGGTCATGGTTGGGTACCTGCCAATCCTCAGTATTCTCAACAAGGTGGTCGTGGTGGTGGACAACACCAGGGACGTGGTGGACGTTACCAGGGTCGTGGAGGGCCAGCATCACATCAATCAGGTGGCAGTCCTGTTGAGTATCAAGCACATGAGTACTATGGTCGTGGTGGCCCACACCGAAGAGGAATGCAACAGCCATACTATGGCGGGCATAGGAGTGGCAGTGGTGGACGTGGAGTTCTTGATAGTCAATCAAGAACAGTTCCCGAACTGCACCAAGCCCCGCAAGTCCCGCACCAAGCTCATGTGGTTACACCATCACGATCGGGAACTGGTTCATCCTTGCTGCCTGTTGAGGTGAGCACTGGACAAGTCCAGCAACAGTTTCAGCAACTTGCTATCCAGGGTTCCACTAGTCATGCCATTCAACCAGCACCACCATCAAGCAAATCAGTAAGATTTC